>JANVCL010249828.1:0-18989 GCA_026546855.1 Erythroxylum incrassatum
GTATGAGTTACTTTATTAATAAAATAATAACAATTTATATGAGTTATCTTAGTTATGTAAATTAATAACACTTTATAAAAGTTATATTAGTAATGTAAATCAATAACACTTTATATTAGTTACTTTAATAAATGTAAAATAATAATACTTTAGAAAAGTTATCATAATAATGTATTATAATAACATTATGTATTAGTTACTTTATTAATAAAATAATAAAAATTTATATAAGTTATCTTAGTTATGTAAATTAATAACACTTTATATAAGTTGGTTTAGTGTTTGTTGATTTTCAGGAGTTGAAGACTCACTTTCAACATCTGCCCTTCCTGTGGACTTCTCAAAATGCTAATAGAGCCGATCATTCTTTGGCATGGGTAACTTTGTTATATGCAGATCGCTTTACTTGGCACTTGTTGCCAAGTATTATTTCCTCTGTCATTCTTTCTGATGTTTTTTCTTCATTAATTATTTCCGAGGAGGTCTAGATCTGGGTGTATGGGGTACACTTTGTTAGCTTTGGGTTTAGTTTCTTCCTCTTTATTGATTTGTTTTCCTCTCTTGGTTGATTAATGTCAAATATATATATATATATATTATTTTGTTTGATTTGAGTTCAGTTTAAATTTTATTTTCAAATATAATCTATTGAGTTTGAATTAATTTAGATTGGATTTTAATTATCAATCCTAATTATTAGTTTAATGAATCGTTACTTAAATTTTATTAATTTAAAAGTTAAATTAAAATGTATTAATTTTAAATTTAAATCACCATTAAAAATCAATTTTCAGTATAGTAATTTAGAAAATGACAATTTAAAAGTAAAGATATATTAATTTATGATCATTTCACTTGATTGGGTCATTGCCTCGTGAATTGATTTATTCAGTTATTTCTAGAATATTCTATGTACCAGAAAATTTATTACAAATCTCAATAAGATATGTATAAACTATGTCGTTTCAGGAGAGTAATGGGCCTTTGTAATAAAAAGTAACTTGAGAGAAACCAAAAGCCTTTGTTAGGTTTCAAATTAGGATTCAAAGATGGTGTCAAACTCACTTGTTCATATATATTTTCATGTCAATTGGATAAGTTTTTGTCAATAAAATTGATTTTTATGGCTTTATTTGAATTATTATGCCTTGCATTTAATTTGTGTTCATAGGTGCAAAAATTGTCGTATTTTAGTTTAACTATTATAAATTAATTGTTGGACAATTGATGCTACCTTATTTGTAATTTTTATTGTAGGGTACTTTAAAAAATTAGAATTCAAAAAAATTAAGCAGTGATCCAAGATTGAAACAACTTGAAAAGAAAAGCTTAAATGCAAGCATCACTTGAAAAAACACAAAACAAAACGACAACGTTAGACATGAGCGGGGGAATTGAAGAAGAGAAAAAATGAACGTAGAAGGAAGGGGAACGCATTGGACAGCAGCAGAGAAAGCAAGAGAAATGACAGCGTAATAGAGTGAGGCTTGAAACGGTTTTGGAGCTACAGTAAAGTCGACGAGACACTATTCAAAATAATACAGAAAAGAGAGAACATCCTGAAAAGAGAGAGGGCTGGCAGCGTTGAAGGAGCTGGGTGTGGAAGTCTGCTGTGTGAGTGTGCTGGGAGGCGTGCGTGAAGAGTGAAAAACGTAGCGTACAGCAAAGGAGGTGGTTTGCGTGGAAGTTGGTGGAGGCATAGTGCACGGCCTAGGAGTTTGGGACGTGAAGAGAGCAACATAAATAGTCACTTCCAGCTACAGTGAGGAGAGGCGTGAAGTTCTGCATGCGTAAAGTTGGTCTGTGTGTTGTGTCTGAGAGCTAGAGTTGCGGCAGTGTGGTGTGGGTTTGGAGGCTTGCCGGGTCTGCATGTGTGCGTGATTTTGGGAAATAGACGATTCAAATGTTGAAGCTCATCCACCAAATGAATATCCTGATGAGACATCTAATGAGGAAGAAGAAGTTGGGAGTTCAACATCTAGTAATGAATCAGAAGACGAGAAAGTGACAGTTGTAGCACCAAATCTAATGAAATAGAAGATTTAAGGCATCACTTGTCTTTAGCTGTAGATCCATTATATGATGATGAGATTTATGACTATGTGGATGATGGAGGTGATTTTGATTACAATATTGACGGTGATAATTTTAATTGTCATTATGAGGGTGGAGATGATGAATGTTGGGAATGAGTTTGTTAGTCGAACATTGACGTATGAACTACAGATTTTGGTTCTCTAACTTGTTCCAAGTAGATAGGGTATGTCTTCTGCATCCTCTCGTCAGTGAGAGAATTTTGGACCAGGTTATAAATGTCTCAACGGCACCCTTGTTGCTCCAAGCAATGCCTTAAGTTTATGATTTTTCATCATGATGTTAGAACACACGGTTTCTAAATATTTGTTTTTAGCCATCCACGATAATACTTTCTCTTATCTTTAGTGCAGGGTATGCCTTTTGCATCCTTTTGTCGTTGAGAGAATTTTAGACCAGGTTATAAATGTCTCAATGACACCCTTGTTGCTCCAAGCGATGCATTAAGTTTATGATTTTTCATCATGAACTTTGAACACATGGTATCTAAATATCTGTTTTTAGCCATCCACGATAATACTTTCTCTTTAGTGCATAACTTTTATTCGAAGTTAATTAAATTTTGGAATTATGTTTTTTTATGTGCTGTTGGTACTTAAAAATGAACGTGCTATGAATTCTGACAGTTAGGTGGTCGAAGTGGTTATGTTCGCATGACTGAGGATATTGTAATGTCTCTTTCTTTTTACATGAATTAAGGACTAAAATAATTGATATTTTTTTTGTCTATAATCATTTTCATTTTTTGTTAGAAAACAAGTACAGAAAAATGAATTATTTCCAAAGTTGAGGTTTGGATACAAGCTCATAAGAAAAAGAATGGTGAGCCAGTCAGCATAAAGACCGCAAAAACCATTGCAAGAATTTTCTATGGCTACATAGTTATCTAGACTTATTGCTAATATTTTCGTTTGAAATCTATTTCCTGCATGTAGGAGTTAGCTTATAAATGTTTGTGTACATTCATTACTTCCATCTATAAAATTTTGTTAACTTTGTAGACAATTTTGCAACTTCAGTTCACTGAAAAGTAGAAGTTTGCACTTCCATTGGATAAAAAAAAATGAGAAATGAAATATATTGCTTCATTTTAGGTTGCTTGGGTGACAAAATCAGGGAAGTCTGATTTGGAAATTCCTATTGCGATTCGTCCAACTAGTGAGACAGTCATGTACCCCTACTTCTCTAAGTGGATAAGGGACACCGAGACTTGCCTTTGAAACTGAACCAGTGGTGCAATGTTGTTCGTTGGGAGTTCAGCAATCCTACTCCATTTATCAGGTATGATATTTTTGTGGAGGCCAACATCAGAAATGATTTATGTTGAAGATGCCGTAGGTAGTACATTTGCTTTGCCTTTTGATAAAGTTGTCATAGTTTTCCCAAACTAACTTTTAGGTAATTAATTATTTTCTCTGTTTTCTCATGATTTTTAAATAAGATTTAGTATTTAATTTTATTGTATTATGTTAATGTCTTGCATTAATTATTTAAATGTTCCTATTTTCAACTTTTCTTAAGTTTGTAACGTATGTTATGTCATTCTACTATATTTGAAAAATATACTGATGATTTTTGTTTCAATGGTTGTAGGTTGTTGAAGTCAAGGGCATTATTCATAGGAAGGTAGCTTATGAAATTTGAAGATGATATATGTAACACCCCACCCCGCGTGACCCGAACCCAACATCGATGGTGATATCCGAGTCCGTGCCCTGCGAGGGTGGCGTGCTACATCACTTAGTTAAAACTCAGTATGCAATTTTTTTTAAACACAAACATGCACTATGCGGCAAATCATGAACATCCATAATCACCGGTAAATACAATGGCCGCGGGGGCCCTTTTCATAAATACAAATTACTACAGTCCGTTGACTTTACAAATTGACTAATCATTTGTACAAAAATTCAGAAAATACAAATGGTGACACTAATGCAGACGTGAACTGATCCCGACATTTTCTTTCACTCACATATAGTTGTTATACGTCCGTGGCCTAATGGGATATTTTTCTCGGTCCTGAAAAATATGTTGCAATTTTGGGAGAGTTTGCGAACTCACTGAGTGACCATCATCGATGGTTCACCCAGTTCATGCAACACATCATGTCACATAACATATACTCACATTGTTGCATATTTGAGCACATTTCACAATTTCACTTAAGCATAGACAATTTCTACATTTTAAGAGATCAAATCAAATGCATATGACGTGCGCATGTGACACTTTTCCAACCACATGATTACACTCAAGCAAATCACAATTATTTCACAATTGCACGTTCAGAAGTACCACATCATTGATATCACATACGTATAAGGCATTTTGGCCTTTCACCCAATCAAAAATATTCAATCAAATGCATATGGAATACGTATGTGACACTTTTCTCATTTCTTACGGTGTTGTGACCGAGCGCCTAAACTGTCCTAATATGGGCACATTAATCATTGAGCCTGAGGCTCTGAAATCACTATAGGCCCGAGGCCCAAGTACGGTGAGCTTTTAGCCCTCGGTGGCTACTCCGATCACAACTGTCATTATCTGCTCATGCATTCATGTATGCAATGCATATGCCACAATTAAGCAGCAAATGTATCTCAATTAATTCACATTTCGCAATGTATTACATCATAAACAAGTAGTTCACAGATTCACAAACAATTAACACTTCTATGTCATAGCTCCCAATACATCGGACCTTCTGTCTGGAATCCACAATCATATCCAATCACAAACCCACGATTATCTCCACAGTAAACATATAATAATTGAGAGAACCATCAAGGTCACTCACCAATAGCTTCCGAGCTAATGCCTAGAAGTCTCGGCAACGTCGGTGGGGTGACGTTCCAAAAGCGCCTCTATAACACATCAAACACATATATATTACACATTGTTCAATCAGAAATATTTAATGATGCACATGTAAAAATTAAAAATGTGTACAATGCATGTTCGTGACATTCCCGGCATTATTCCAAAAATTCTCATCACAAAATATTCCCCTATGTCTCAGGAAACTATAGACACCAAAATCACTCAATTCGGACTTTTATAGGTCCAAATATTGATAAAACATGGACCAGAAAAATAGTTACCCGGTTCCCTCACTTTGACCTAACCAATCCAACACACTTCATTTACCTATTACACATGCTATCTCATTCATCTTTAAGTATTCTTAAATTAATCAAGAACATAACCTACCCATTTCAACCAACAAAATTCTCATGCAATTAGATGCACAAACATCACAATTCATGCCTTTAATGAACAATCAAGACTTAAAACACAATCTTACCTATTTCAACTTTTAACTTTTCAATTCTTCAACTACCACACCAACTCCTCCACTTCAATTCACACACACGATCATCATCATGGTAAAGGAGGTAGAAAACTTAAGCTTGAATACATGAAAGGAAGCACTTAAGGTAGGAGAGAAGAGTAGTAATTTAGCTAGAATAAGTGGAGAAAATCAATGAAGAAGAAGAAGGTAGGAGGTTTCGGATGAGAAAGAATCAAAGACAACCTTCAATTTTTTTCAAATTGTTTTGTTGGCTTTTTGTGTAGGTGTCGTGAGTGAGGGTAATATCAAGCATTTAATGAGTTTAAGACACTTGTCATTTAATGAGAAAAAGACAAAAATCAATTAATAACATTTAATAAAAGAATCCCTAATAGAATTTAATCTTTAATCCATCCAATTCCAATGGCTCTAATCACAATCCCAAAATCATTTACTTCAATATCTAGTGCCATTGGGCAGAAATTTCCAGTACCAGAAACCAATCGGTCTGCCACCTGGCGATTTTTTCGGTTAGGAAATTTTCTCCAAAAAATTCCAGAAAAGTCCCTAAAATTCCCCTAAAATGTAAAACACACAAAAAAATCACTCCAATTAATTTTTCAAGCACAAATACCACATTTTCCACAACCAAATCACATTTAGGCACATATACCGAGAAATGCCATGAATGCATGTACAGTTATTTTCATGTGCAAATTTCACTATTCACATGTAAGGGTATGCATGAATATTTCAAAACAAGCCTAACCACTCTCAGCCCTGTCCAAATTACTATTCTACCCTTCCCATCGGGGGTGGGATGTTACAATAAACATCAATGACATAATTTAGGCTTCCTAAAAACATTTGCAACTATTTTTTACTGGGGATTTTATTAAGGAATTTCTTACTGATTTCTAGGGTTCTCTCAATGGGTGTGATAATTCCATTATGGATATAATGCCTTAAAAACCAAACCTTGATTTAGAAAAGGCTAAATTTGGTTTTTGACACTAATCCATTTTTTTCTAATGACATGGATAAATGTATTGATGTTTTTAAAGTGTTACTCTAAATTTGAAGAGAAAATCAAGACATTGTCAATGTAAATAATGCAAATTTCAGAACAAGGGGAAAAATATTTTGTTCATGATTCTTTGGAATTCAGAAGAGGCATTATGCCTAATGAATGAATGAGGTAGTAAAAATGGTTTTGTACCTATCTTTGAAATCTATTTAGACTTTTCAAAATCCAGATTTCAAGTCAAATTTTGAGAAGATTTCTGCATTGTATAATCTTTGAAGCAAATCTTTCTTAATTGGAATAGGATACCTAATCCAATTCAAGGCTTTACTAAGAGGTTTGTGGTTAATAACCAATATGGGTTCCTCTCTCTCCCCCTCTCAGAATTTTTATTCAAACAAAGTTGCATATCTCTAAGGAGATCTAAATGTAAAGATTAACTTTTTCCCCAACAAGTTTTTTTGGAAATTAAAATTAAATTAAATTATATCAAAAGCTATTACACAATCCTAAGCAATAATCATACACCTAGAATCAAGTGAGGCTATACTAAACAGGATGTACAACAAAATACAAAAATTTACATCAAAGCAACCAATTTACTCTAAGTTCTTGGCTAACTATACATTGCTTATCATTAGCAATAATAGCAGCTCTAATCAGGTTCACAATTTGCTCAGCAAGGTGATGTTTCTGCAGTTCCTCATTTTTGTATAATCTCCTATTCGTTTCTCTCCAAAAGGAATAAATTACCATTTGGAATGAAGTCTTAATGATAATGATATTCCTCTAACTTGCTTTGGTGCACCTTATGCTTGTATTTAGCATCTCAGACTACACAAAGTTGAAGCTTGAAAGTTGTAGCATACTCAAAAGTCAGCTCCACACTGACTTACTATTGCTACATTCAAAGAAAAGATGATCTTTGCTTTCATTCAATTGTTTACAAAGAACATATATAGGATCAAACCTATCAAACCATCTGTCTTTAGTTCTTAACTTGTTATTTATCAATAACCATGTGGATACTGCTTAGAAAACAGAACTTACTTCTGAGTGACATTAGCCTAAGGAATTAGATCCAGATGCTACATTAATAAGTTGTGACTAGAACTATTGGTGAAAGTTCCACTAGTATGATGTGTCCAGATCATTATGTCCTTTCTCCTCTCTACAAGTACTTTAGGAAGACATTCAGATAGTAGCTAAAAGTTCCTAAAGTTACTAACCTATTCCCCTTCCTATATTAACTAAGACACTCTGGCATCATTAGGAATTTTGTTTTTGAGTGTTGCTAATTCAAATCTTTGTATAAGAGGAGTAAAATCAGCCCAATTATCGAACCAAATCCATATCTCCTCACCAACACCTAACCTGTGCTTCAAATATGGATATATAAGATCTCTTAACTTAAGCATATGGTTAAAATCTATAAGCATTCTTGAGATTGTTGTATCTACCGTAAATTATGATTATTAAGGAGATTGTCATTTACCCATTTAACCCATAAAACTTCCTTGTCATTGAATAATCTTTAATTCCTCTTAAAAACCAAAACCTTTTGCAATTGAGTAAGAGGAATGATCCTTAGTCCCCCATGCTTCTGCGGTATAGTAATATCACTCCATTTCACGTTAGACTGTTTGTTATTATCAATTTTTCCAAACCATATAAAAGTTTTCAACAATCTATCCATTTCCTTGATCACCGTCTTCAGAATAACAACATGAGTTACCCAATGAATATTCATTCTTTTCAATACTAATGTGATGACAGTCAACCTACCAATTAGAGATAAAAATCTATTTTGCCACAAATTTTTAGTTTTTCAATTAAAGGGAGAAAATCTGAGAATTTGGGTTTTTTAGTAGTAATAGGAACTCCCAAATATCTAAAAGGAGTCGCATGTAGATCAAAGCCAATCATATTAATTATCCATTTAAGATTTCAAACATCAAAGGAGACATAAACTCCACTTTTGTACAAATTAATCCCCATTCCTAGCCAACCAAAAAATATTTGCATCATATTTATCAACATCTGAATTGAGTGAGGTTCAGCCTTGCAGAGAAGGATCAAATCATCAGTATAAATCAAGTGTGACAAATTTGTATCTCTACATTTATGATGATATTAAAACAACCTATTTAATTCCACAAGTTTAAAAACAAGTCTGGAAAAACCTTCCATTGCTAATATGGAAAGGTAAGGGGATAGTGGATCTCTTTGCCTAATACCTCTTGTATTATGGAAAGGTCAATTAGGAATACCATTAACTAGTATGCTCAAAGAAGTAGAATGAATAGATTGCATAATCCAATTCTAAAATCTGGCAAGTAAATCAATGGCACCTAAGAAAGCTTGCAGATAAGTCCAGCTAATGTTATCATAGGCTTTAAACAGGTCAATATTCAATGCACAACTCTTGATACATTTTCTAGATTGATAATCACCTAACAGCCCTTGAAGGATAAGGATGTTGTCACCAATACTTTGCAAAGGCAAGAATGCATCTTGTTCTAAATTAACAACTTCAGTCAAAACAATCTTCAATTTGAATGCCAAGAGTTTATCAGTGTTTTGATATACAGTTATACATCAAGAGATAGGTATGAAATTTGCAATAGCAATAGGTCTAGCCTTCTTAGGAGCTAGGAATATGAAGGTGTGGTTTACTTCCTTCAGCATTGAGTTAGAAGAAAAAAACTCCAGCACAACATCAATTAAGAAAGAACCAGTAATGGACCAAGTATTTTGGAAAAAAGCCATCAAAATATCCCTCTATTCTAGGAGCCTTTGAACTATTAAGACTAAATAGTACATCCTTTACTTGTTGAGAGTTGAAAGGGCATTGAGCATATCTAAAAGTTACTGACTGGGATTCAACTCTAATACTCTCTCTACACTAAATCCCCTTTGTTGAATTTCAGACCTTCCCATAAGATTTTGAAAATAACCTCGGATAAAATTGGATAGCTCCTAATGATCAGAAATAACATTAACAAATTCATCCTTTAACTTAGTAATAGTATTGATATTTCTCCTACCAAGAAGAGAAGCACAAAAAAAATTTATGTTTGAATCACCATCCTTATGCCAAGTCTGCCTAGCTGTTTGTCTAAGGATCAAGTTCTACAAATTCAAACCTTCCTGATATTACTTCAGCCTCTCAACTTCTATACTTCTTAGGCTCACATTATGGAGATCCTGATAACAATCCTGCTATACATCTGCCAGAGATTTTCTTAGGTTATTAAGATCCTGAGTATGTCTCTTACTGAACTATTTAATAACACATTTGACTAATCTCAATTTCTACATATAGTAAAATGTCTTATATCCCTACACGTCTTGTTCCCAAATTCTGTTAACTAAAGCCATAAAACCATCCATATGAGTCAAACCATTGAAAAATCTAAAAGGAGCTCCAAATTTGGTCTTTTCAGTCATCTTCTAGATTAGTATGGAGGTATGATCTGAGAAAATAGGATTGCCAAAATAAGCAGAAGCATGAGGAAAAAAACTTAGCCAAGTGTGGTTCACCAAAGCTCTATCTAGTTTTTCCTTATTAGCATATCCCCGTGTTGCTTGTTAATCCATGTAAACCACCTACCTATTCCTTAAAGATCTAGAAGATCAACCCTTTCAAATAGTATAGTAAGTTTTTCCCTGTTCCAGAATCAGACCTAACACCACCCTCAACTTCATCGGATTCAAGGAAACAATTGAAATCAAAAATTACTAACCAAGGAAGCTACATTCCCGAATGAATATTCTGAAGCAAATCCCATAATTCTTCCTCTAAAAGGCAAAGTTCGATGCATGATTAGGAGTTACTTCAAGATAGAACTTGCTTATTAGCCAACAATGTATATGGATAAATTGCTCACTCATCCTATTGATCTTAGCCTTAATGAAATCCGAATTATACAAAAAAATAATTTTTACCATTATAATGGTATGAATGATTAGATATATACTTCCATTGTGCTCCCAAAAAAAGTCAATCCCCTTTAAGTAAGAAGATGCTTTTATTTTAGTCTCTAGAAGACCTACCAAAATTGGTTTCCTTTCATCTACTAATTCCTTAACCATCATCTTTTTAAGGGGGTCATTTACCCCTAATATTTTATACAAGGATAGTCATATAAGGAGAAACCCCTTTACACTTAGCCATCCTTTTGGCAGGTTTCCTTCTAGAGTAATTAGGAGTAACAAAATTAGTATTGGACCCTCCTTCAATAGTTTCATCCTACTTTATTTTTTCTCTAGTATCTTAGTAATTATCTCCATACATTCCACAAACTGATCCATCTCCACATTGGCCTGATTATTGGATATCTGACCTTGCTCTTTGTTATTAATTCTCTCTAGTGATTTATTCTGGTCATTAGTAGTTATCAGCTTATTGCTAGTATCCTCCTTGATTTTATGTCAACAGAGGGTTGTATATTTGCCACAGCATTCACAAATCCAGATTTTTTAGGCTCTGCTACATCTATCTAATATCATCTTCACCCCTCCCTTGTTCCTCATTACCATTATTGGCAGAAGGACTGATTAAATTAACAATTTGTACCATTTCAGAGTTCTAGTGATTTTTAGCTTCCTTAATGGGCTCACTAAAATCTAGTTCTAATTCCAAAAGTTCCTCTTGCCAACCTGTTTTGAATCTCCTCCCGGTTGGCGTCCATTTCTTGGTGACAATTTGTGGTTTCCATGAATAAGACAACTTAATCACAACCTTATCCATTTCCCTTATTGGCCCAATTCTCATTATGGATAAGGTTTCAAGTAGTTTAGCATTCCTTCACATTTCCATACAAATTTTTGCATAACCAATTCTCTCAATGCTAGATGTTTGTGCATCCATGTGTAATGGTTTCCCAAGGAGCTTGATATAAAACTTAATCCTTCAACCGTCCATAACGCCAATAGAAGATTATGGAAATGTATCCAGATAGGAAATACCTCTATATTTTCTCTATTTACCTCAATTCTAGGTTTTCATTTTTGTACAAACATTGGTTATCCACCAATATGTCATGGCCCTATTTCCAATATTTCATCTAAGCTACTGTCAAGAGCAAATTAAAACAACATTATGCCATCATCCATCAGCAATGTTTTCTCCAATTCTCTCATACCTCACTTAGAATTAGCCTAAGCCTGATTGTTAGGAAACGCACGCCTTTTGTTTAAAAAAGAACTGACTAAGGTTACTGACCAGGCTCATTCTCCAACTTTCAATGGTTCCAAAGGAGGACACATAATCCCATATTTAATCACTTTTTGATAATGTTTCATCTGAATTTTAGACCGATTAATCTGAATCTTCTTATCCCAAGCACCAACCTTCATCTTGTTAGGAAAAGATTGGCTTAAAGGGGCAGCTCCAGTTGCGGTCTCATGAGACAAAACAAACAACTCATCAGAATATAAATTTTCCTATTCTCCTAGCTCCTTGTGGTCCTTGTTAGCCAGTGACAGGCCATCTGTGGAGGAAGAGAAGCTACCGTCGACCGTCAGAAGCTCACCAAGGATGGGAAATTATTTCCAAAATTTTTAATCATAAAAGTCCTTTTCATAAGGCAAACTATAATGTATTATTTTCTATTTCAAAATGCATTTGACAAATAAGAACGAATTAACTTTCGATAACATTTTATAAATTTCTAATCTTTTATTGTTTGCTCATATTGTAACTAGTTTTCTAATCTCTATGTTACAACATCATTGTTCAATAATGTTAGTTATTTTTATTTTGCATTAATGATATTCAATTAGCTTTCGTAAATGGAATAGGATTTGAATAAGTGGATGTTCCTAGTTTTTATTTTTTTATAAAGGAAAGAACCATTTGTTCTTGTTGATTTTTGTTGAGATGCTATCATGACTCATAATATAAAGGATAAATAGTTTTATGAAAGGAGTTCTTAAGGTAACTGTATAATATATATTTTTTATATTTACAAAGGAAGTTTTGTTATAAAATTTACTTTGGCAAATATAGGCATCATTTTGTTTATCTTATGCTTTGAGTCTCTCTTGGGTTTGCAATAGTTTTGTACATATTATTCCTTGCTTAATCCAATTTAAATTGACTGATGTGTCAAATAATGCTACAATGTCTATACTAAAGTCTTAGGTTATCCTAATAAAACACCTTTAGGAGGTAATTTGGTGAAGAATGAAAAAAATCTTTGGGCAATTTTTGGGCATTATTGAGTTTAACTATTTCATTGATTTATTCACCTAACTCACATTCTTGCCTTTTGATCTATTGAAGCAAATTTCTAATGGTTTCACTGTCTTCTTTTTGTTTTTGTTTGAGGATTTTTAGCTCTTATTTTATCACTATGATTTCTTGTTATAAGCTAGAAAGGGTGGGTTTTGAACATTTTCTTTTCTTTTATTTATACAAGATGTTATTGAAATTGTACTTGTTAGAGGATATTTGAAGGTAGGATTTGACTAGAGGTTTTAAAGGATTGTTGAAGTTTTTGCGAATATTCCTTTTGTAATTGGGGCTCTTGTATGTGGTTTATTACTTTTAAAAGGAATTTTTGGTCTTTGGTTAGCACATTACCTTATTTTTCTAAAATTGATTGCTTATTTTCTAACATTTTATGACTACTTATTGAGCTATCAGTTTCAAGTGAAAAGGCTTCATTTTTAAAGTCTTGACCAGAATAATGTTTATAGGAATCACTATTAGAAGTCGATAGGGCTTGGATTTATCTGAAGTTTCTTAATATAAAACAAAGTTCCAAAGTTTTCTATTGATTTTATAATACCTAGCTATATGGCCTTTTTATTGCACCTATAAAGTATTATGTTTCTAAATTTTGATGTTGAAGGAAAGTTTTAGGGCTTATTCATATACTTCCTATTGGGCTTAGGCTTTTTGTAGAATTTCCAATGTTTTTTGTATGGAAATTTGTTTTTAGTTTTTTTTTATATTGGTCTTTATTATAGTCTTCACAAGGTTTCTTTCTTTTGTTTTGGGAGATATCAAATTGTTAACAGAATGTTCCTAACTCTTTTTAGGTCTTGAGCATTTCATATTTCAATTTCTTTTAGAGATTAATGTATTGGAAAGTTTTAAACCTTCTCATTGGGTATGACTAATAAGCTCCCCGAAGTTAATATGTCATAAGGGACCTGGTCATTATAGATTTCTCTCATGTTTTTCTCACTTTTTCACCTAATAGAGGAGGTAATCCTGCTAACAACTTCTCATTATAAAAAGGCTTATTTGAATCTTCACTAAACATTACTCTAGTTAAGAATGTGCCTTTATACCATTTGAAATCAAAACATTTTTTGCACCTAAGGCTTGACAATAATTCAATGTTTTTATCTTTCAAGTGTGAGGAGTCTCTTACAAAATATAGAGAGATCGCTACGATTAATTTTGGGACTTCATCTTAAATGGGATTGCTATTTTCATTCAAAATTGTCTTATCTTCTTCATTCATCCTAATAACTTTAAGGATATCTAATCTTTAGGATTTAATTTGTTGGTATTCCCATCAACCTTTCAACTGTCCAAAAAATTTGGCTATTAAAAGCTTAGCAATTACATGGTAAGAAGTTCCTAATAGGTTTTATAAGCGTTAGCTGCCATTATTATTTATTGAAGCACATTCAAAATGTTGTATTAAGACATTCCATCGATATTCCATTCATAGATAGAAGAAGCATTATACCTAGTATGTTGTAAGACGTTATGTTTTTTTATCACTATTTATTTTAAAGGCAATGAGAATTTTTTTCAATGAGGTTTTTGTTGCCAATGGAGCTCGTTAACTATTAAAGAACGAGGTTGGAGGCTTCTAGATTCAAACTTGGTTTCTTTTTCAATCATGTTCATTTATTGGGAGCTATTAACCTTGATCTTAGTTTGACTCCCAATTTATATGGTGTTCAAAGTTTGGGATGTTGAGGATTTTGGGGAATCAGAAACTATGTTCTAAATAGTTCTATTCAATTAAATTTAGATAACATTGAGGAATTCTTCATTGTTATTTTTCCTAAGTTGGTTCAAATTGTTGTTAGCCATTTTGTAAGGTTTGAAGATAGGTTTTTGATTAACTATATTTTGGTTATTACCATGGAATTTTCTAGACTTTTCTCTATTATAGACAATTGTGCTCTTAAAGAATGCAAATACGTGTTGGTGTAATTATTCTGACACATAATGTTTTTGATGTCTTTAGGGTTCACATTTTCACTTTCATTTTTTAATTTTTAAAGGGGATGCTATCATTATGTTTTGTTTGTAAAGAATCATAATTTCACATAAAGGAGGGTTTTTTTTACTGAAATTTCTCTCCTATTGCAATTTCCTACACCTTTGTTTTAGTATTGTTGTTAATGGCCCTAAAGGGAACTCTATCTTGTTTTCCTAGGCGTAAATTTCATACCAATAAAAATGAAAAATGACATGTATGTATACATTATGGTTATTAACAAACTCATAATACTTTTCTTGAATTTATTTCGTTGTTGTAAGAAGTTGTTAAAAAACTTTGTTCTTTTCTCTTTGTTTTCTAAAGAGTAAAAATCATCATGCAAATAATGAAGACAACTTACCAGAAGACCAAGATCATCCACTTAGAATTCAGAAAATAATAAAGAATACAAACTAGAAGACCTAAAAATTAATTTGATCAATTTATTGTTATGAGAGCCAAAAACATTATAAAATGTGATCTTAAAGTGATGTAATATTAATACTATTTATATCAGCCTAACAGAAGGGCCTAATTGTATAAAAAATGAGAATCATTGGAATTATTTGACAAGGAATAAAGCTTATGCAAAGGAGATATATATGACTTTTGTAAAGGAGAAATCAATTGGAAGAAGTGTAAAGACAAAAAAAAAGGACATAAAGAGCCTATATAAAGATCAAGTTCAAAACAAAGGAAGCAAGCTTTCTTCTTCAAGTTCTTCCTCCAAGTTCTTATTCCTCTAAAGCTTGGAAACAAGCTTGGACATCTCCCTTTCCTTTTCAAAGCCTTAACCAGTTCCTAAAGCACCCAAAAACCAAAACCAAAACTTAAAGCCAAAGCTTCGGTAACAACACCTATTTCAACCAACACCTAAAGTGAACCACAAAAGCCTTGTATTTTAACCCCTTTTCTTCTTCTTTTTTGTCCCAAAACCCTTAAAGCTTTGTAATGTTTTACATTTAAACAATACTTGAAGATTAATGTGGGCTATTATCTGATTTGATAATTTTCTCTTTATTAACCTTTGTTTATGCATAACTTGTAGTGGTTTGGCTCTGTAGCCCATCAAGATTTATATTTCTTTAATATTTGATATTTTCATATTGCATCTTCTATTGGTTGTCTCTGTTGCCTATCAAGGTATGATATTGTTTATTTGTTTTAATATTTGCATTTATATTTGTGTTGAATATTGTTTATATTTGCTTTATAATATTTGTTAATATTTCTTTTAATGGTTTGTTCTTTTTAGCTCAATATTTAAGAAAGCAACTCATAAAAAACTATGTGAAGAACTTTCTAGGCTAGAAGACCAACACTTAAAACTTTAGAATTGGTTAACAACAATAACATCAACTTTTTATTATCAAACCAACCTAGGAATAAAATTAGAACCAATAGAATCTTAAGTAGGTTTATAAAAAGGTTTTGAATAGAAAAAAGACAAATTAAAGATCTTAAGTAGGCCTTAAGGATCTACTTATAATTTATCCAATTTAAGCTTTGACTTCTTTGCTAATGTAAGCCTTTCCTTTTAATTAAGTAAGCCTTTGATTCTAATTTAGGTGAGATCCTTTAAAAATTTAAGGTTTATCCTTAATTATCGTTATAGCCTTTCAAAAATTTCCCTTGTTTATTGCTTAGTTGATCCTTGCACTTCCCCATTGGTATTAGAGCCAAGTTTCTTGGAGAGGGTAAGAATTTAGTATTAAGTCTATTGATTTAGGTTTATTAACTTTTTTTTCACTGAGGATAGGTGGTCCCTGTAGTTTCAGCCTGGGAGAGGCATGTAAGTCCATTTTTTTAGCCTATTTATAACCGAGAGAGTTTATATAATTAGATAAATGGATTTCTTTTTAAGATCTAAATCTATCTCTAATGCATCCACCTCTAGTATCATTGATCAGAATGTGAACAATTATGAGATAATAATAGAAACCTTTGAAAAATCTATGGGGAACTAGGAGATTCCTAAAGTGCAAAAGGATCAAATCAATCTACTAGGTAAAAAAAATTGCATCATGATTTTTACTATATAGAAAACAAAGAAAAAATGTTATGGTTTTTTTAAAACTTCTTAGAGCATCACAAAAAAAGGAAAAGTATTATGAGTTTGTTAGTAACCATCGAGTGCACATCTTACTTTTTGATTCGTTTGGAATTTATGCCTAGGAAAACAATATAGGGTATCCTTTTAGAGCCATTAACAACAATATCAATACAAAGGTGTAGGAAACTGCAATGGGAGAGAAATTGTAATAAAAAAGCCCTTTAATTCTATAACATTAGGAGTCCTTATAAAAGAACATGGTGATAATATCCCCTTTAAAAATAAAAAATGAAAGTGAAATATAAACCCCAAAGAAATAAAAAATATTGTATGTCAGAATAATTACACCAACATTTATTTTCATTCTCTAAGGGGACAATTGTCTAGAATAGTGAGTAGCCTAGAAAATATCATAGTGATAACCAAAACAGAGTCGGTCAAAATCCCCATCTTTAAGCCTTATAAAGTGTTCAACTATAATTTGAACCAATTTAGGAAAAGAATAATGAAGAATTCCTCAATTTCATCCAAAGCCAATTGAATAGGATTAATGAGAACATAACTTTTGATTGCCCAAAATCCTCAACATCCTAAACTTTGACACCATCCAAACAAAGACTCAAACTATGCTCAAAGCTAATAGCTCCCAATAAGTGAACACGACTTAACAAGAAAACAACTATGAGTCTAAAAGCCTCAAACCTCATTCTCAAATAGTGAACAAACTCCATTGGTAACAAAAACCTCATTGGACAAAGCCGACTGCCTCTGAATTTTACATTGCTAAAAAACCTAACATCTTATAATAGACTAACATTTACATTGCTAAAAAACCTAACATCTTATAACAGACTAAGTATAATGTTTTTTTAATCTATGAATGGAATATCAAAGAATGTTTGAATACATAATTTTGAAAGTGTCTTAACAAATGAAATTGGCAACTGATGCTTATAAAACATAACGAGGAACCTCCAACCATACAATAGTTGAGCTTTTAATAGCCAAATTTTCCTGACAGTTAAAGGGTTGGTGGGATTACCACCTAACCGAATCCCAAGGACTAGATATCCTTAAATCCATTAGTATGAATGAAGAAGGTAAGACAATTTTAGATAAAGATAGTGAGCCCATTTAAGATGCAATCCCAACACTAATCTTAGCAATCTCTCTACATTTCGTAGGAGACCTTTCACATTTGAAAGACAAAAATGTAAAATTATTGTCAAACCTGAAGTGTAAAAATCTTTCTAATTTCAAATGGTATAAAGGCACATTCAGAGTAATGCTTAGAGGAGATTCAAATAAACCTTTTTGGAAGGAGAATTTCTTAGTAGGACTACCTCCTCTATTAGGTGAAAAAGTTATTAAAAAAAAGAGATTCTATAATGACCTCCTAGCCATGTGAGCCTATCTACTTCAAAGTCTACCCCTCAAAGTCCACAGTAGAGCAACTAGTAAAAACCTGGAAAGAGACACCAGAGGAAGAAAAAACAATTCTCTTTCCACCAAAAAACCAAAGTGAGATCTTATCCAATATGGTGGACATTTCTAAGTGGTTAAAACATCTTTCAATGACTCTAGAGTTAACCATAGCTCTGAGAGATTCACTTAACGAGTGCCCATAAAAACAAATTCTTTAAAAAATGGTTACTGAAAATGTAACCAGAAAATTCATTTTACATGAATGAAATCTTAAAGAAATTTATCAACAAGTTATTCAAAAGATTTGCAAATTTCAATAAAAAATTCTTTTAAAAGCAACTTCTTTTTAAAAAAACATTTTAAAAATATTTTGACAATTGAAAATGAATTTCATGACCTAGACCCTTTTAAAGTGATAAACAATTTTTCTGTCAAAAACCTAAAAATATTATATACACATCCTTAAAGAAACAGATTGTGTGAAACTCAAACATTATTACATCGAGTCTAACAAAATAGCCCTTGCCTATTCTATTTGTGAAGTGATTCACCCAATGGAGTAGGAAGTGGAGCCATGGAAACCCAAAAAATTTGAAGCTTGTTTTTTTAACAAATTTACCATACTTGCCAATTTACACCTACCATGATTACCAATAAGCATGGTCTAATGCATTTTTAATGAACAATGTGATAAACAATCAATTATGGTCTTTTTTTCTTCAACACTAGAATAAAGTATAATTTCACATTTTGGTTCATCAATTAGTGGAAATGGTACAAGTGTTGGATCGGAAAAAGAAAACATGCTTTGTTTGGAAAAACGGTAGATTTCAAAACTTTTAAGAAATCATTACTTGC
>JANVCL010252920.1:0-18943 GCA_026546855.1 Erythroxylum incrassatum
AGGTTACCATTAGGTTTAGGTCTTAACGTAAGTCTTAGTGTTTGCATGGGAGATGACCTTTCACTACTGGGCTGTCAAAATCTGGGCTTGAAGTTGGGTCTCATTTAGCGAACCTGACCAAGTTGAATTACTATAAATCAAATTTATCTCTTCTTCTTAAAACAACAATATTAATAACAATAACGTTACAGAAAGAAATTTTATTAAGATGCGAGATCTGAAGAAGTCCAGTAATATGCAATTTTACTTCTTATTAGTAAAGAGGCTATAAATCAAATTTATGCCTCTTGAATTATTATTATTATTATTATTATTATCATTTTTTGTGGTTATTAAATAAACATTTTTATACTCATTTATTAAAATATACATCTGATTCACTAATTTTTAAATAAGACAAAAAGTAAATATATACAAATCAACTTTTCTTTATTATTGAAGGAAAAAGGAAATATCACTTAAAATCAATGTTCTCATAATTTAAAAAAATCATAAAGAGAGGAAAGAGAAATAAGAATTTGGATGCATAACTTAAATATATAATGTTAAAAGAACAAACTTTTTCATTTAAAATTTATAGCTACAAAAAGGAATTTATCTAATTCAAATTATTTGGAATAAGTAATTGCCTTATTAAATAAAATTGATAAAAAAGGAATGAAGTCCTCTCAATTAAAATTTGAGTAGGAGTCTAAGAAAAGACTAATCTTTGAGAAATACAATTTAAGAATTTAAAGACCTTATAATAATAATTAACAAATTAGTAGTTTTAAATTAATTTAACTATAAAATTAAGTTTTTAGAATTAATTTTATATGTCAAAATTAAAATATACCTTTTGCTTTAGATAATAGCACACGGACTAATCTAACTAATAGGAAAAATAAATTACTATAATTTATTTGTTTCAAAATAGGCCTCTGATTGTTTGACAAAAGAGAAATTTATTAAATACTCATTAAAAAAATTTCTAGCTTTGCATAATTTTACAATTATGAAAAAAAAGTAAAATTTTATTTCTCTTTTATTTTTAATATTAATTAATTTTATTCCAATATTCTTTTACTAATACTTGGCATTATTTAATTTAACTGATGTGATTGGCCACGTCGTTGAAATATTAAGTTATTTTTGTAAAACATAAAAAATTGAATACTTTATTATTTTGTAAATAATAATTATAATTATAACATTGTGCAAAGTTTGATATTATTTTAATAATTAACTCTTTATTAAACATATATCATTTGTTTCTACACTACCCAACTCTTTCTTTTCATATTACTTTCGGGCACCATACAATGATTGTTTATTTCCTTTCCCAAATTTTCAATTCTTCCTTATCTTTTTTTTTGGCCAATAATTCTTCCTTATCGACTAATTTCATTTCTCTCTGCACATTTGCCCAACGAGTTATTGCCAAGTGATCAATATAGTGATCTGTCAAATGAATGAGTCAGTCAGAGGTCAATAGACTAATCCTCAAGCACCCTTTTTGAGAAAAAAGGTCTCGAAACTGTTACAAATAAGAAAGCCCATTGTTTTGCTTGATAAAGAATGTAACGATTAGGCCTAGGCCTAATTTGACCCATTATCGTCACTATAAATAAGAAGTTTGTTGTTTTGTTTGATAAAAAATGCAACCACTAAAAAATTATATAGATATAATTATATTTGGAAATTATTATTAATCCAAAGTTACTAATTTAGAAATGGGACTGATAACAACTTAACTTGAAATGCCTATTTTTAATATCCAAATATTTTATAACGTAATCTCAATATGTTCAAATTTAATATTTTGAGAAAAATGATTGAACTTTAATTCAAATTTGAAAAGTGATTTTGATCGACAAAAAAATTTATATTAAGATCAAATTATGAAAATTAAAGTGAAACCTTAAAAAACAATATGATGCAAATATCATTTTAAGGATAAGGCTATTTTGTGGTGGAGATTGGGTCATTAGAAGGCCAGTCAACTCAAGCCTTCATTGTTGACTTTAAACCACGCAAGATTGACACATTCTTTCTTTTTTAGAAATAATGAGATAATACGTGTGACTCTTGTAATGAACTTCTATGAACTTTAACACAAAGATCCATATCCGTAATCAATGGAGAATATTGGAAAATTATAAGCTTTTACAACATTAATACCATTAGAACTAGGAATTGACTTCATTTGGCTACCGAAGAACAAGACAAATTGTTTTGGTCTATGTCGTATGTTCAATCTGATATTTGTGATCTGTGGAGGATAGGACCTTTTGTGGAAATTGAAGAGTAAAACTTGTTGAATTCAGATTGAGACTTTCATTAGATATAACATAGTCTTGCTTTCCAAGAAGCATTCCTTTGGTTGTTAGGTTGTGTAATGAATTTAAATTAGGATAGGTTTAATGCCACGTTTTTACTGAGTCAACTTTGCTTTTGGACAAATAAGACAGTTGGAATTCAAGAAAAGGTTCCTACCAATTCGCGATCTAATTAATGTCGTAATGTTTTTTATATATATGTGTGTGTATATATAAATATATATAAATATAAATATATTTATATTTATATCTATATAAGATTACTATTTTCTCTATAGATTTCATTTCACTGATTATTTCTTATACAGAAACATCTCATTGGGAGAAAAAAAACATTTGTTTAAAAAATGGCTATTTTTCCATGAAAAAATATACATGTCCATATGATGTTCATAATTTGGCAAGTTATTTTTCTAAATCATAAAAAAATTGAATATTTTATTATTATTTTTAATTTTTGAATTATAATTATAAAATTATGTAAAATTTAGATATTTTAATAACTAACCTTTATTAAACATAATATTATCTGTTTCCTACACTATCCAAGTTTTTCTTTTCATATTACACTTAGGGCTACCTATTGGAGGGTCACACAAGGTGCAATAATTGTTTGTTTTCTTTTCTTAATGTACCTTTTTTCAACGAGTTATTGGCAAAGTGATCAACACGGTAACGTATCAAATGAGTGATTTTGAGTCCTGAATTTTTGGATATATATATATCGTTACTTGTTTAAAACTTGAACTATATAATTATAAGAGTTAATTATAAAAAATTTAAAATTTTGCTTAGTTCAAAATTTTAATATATATATATATATATATGTAATTTTAAAATTTTACTTAATTTTATAATAATAATTCAAACTTTAAAAATTACATTAAAAATTTTTTAATTTTTAATTTTTAGCAAAAATAGTATAACGTTAAATTTTTTGTTAATAGTATAAATGACTTAATGAATCATGTCAGGTTAATATTTTTATCAAGTAAATATCACATATTGTATTTGTATTACATATGAATTTTAGTATTTAATAAATTAAAAATATCATAAATCCTAGAATAGTTATGAAATAAAATATAATTATAAAATTATGTAAATTTTGAATTATAATTATAAAATTATGTAAACTTTGAGAATTTTTTAATAATTAACTTTTTATTAAACATGTATTGCCATACTACCCGATTCATTTTTTTATTTTACTCTCAAGGCTACTTATTGGAAGGTCACAAATGGTACAACGATTGTTTATCTCCTTCCCCAAATTTTCAAGTATTCATTTTCTTGTAAGTCCATTTCTTTATGCACCTTTGTCCAACGAGCTATTGCCAAAGTGATCAACACGTAACGTGTCAATCACATAAAGCAAATATGAAAAAAAGGGATAAGGAATGACCAACTTTTGTTAGACTATTGATGCCAGAAAATGATAGTCAAGAACATTTAACATCCTAATTGGAGGGTCTACGACAATTATCTATTTTTTCCTTAATTTTTCCAAATTATCAAAATGATCAATATGTTTGAAAAATAATAGACTATACATACATACATACATACATACATACATACATACATACATATATATATATATATATATATAAACTTGCTTATATTATAAATACATACGAATTTACTAATTGTGTAAATAACCCTTTTATAATAAATGAAAATTATTATTTCATTCAAAAGGATAATTTATATTTTGAACAAATTGAAAATAAATAATACATCATGTTTATAAAATGTATTTGTAATGTACGTTTTGGAAATAAGTGTTTCATTTATTAATAAATATATAAATTTAGTAAACTAAATAAAATTTAAAGAACTAGTAACTAAAATAAAACATTAATTCTTATGAAATTCTAAAAGTTAAATATCTTCTATCACACAATATTAAGATCATAAAAAGTACAACCTTTAATGTTTGTTTTACTCCTAAGCTTCCAAGTCTTCCTTGTCCTTGTACATGTCTCTATACATCTTTGTCTTACGAGCTATCATCGAAGTGACAACACAATAATGCGTCAAATACGTGATTTAGTCTAAATCATTTAGAAAGAAGAATTATAGGCTATATTAATATAGGAAAAGATTGGAAGTCAAAAAGAACACTGTTGACGAAAAATATAAAGATACATGTTGAAATTATCAAAAGTTCCTAGTTGGAAATATAAAAATGAATTTATTTGACATTGAAAGTATAAAAGGTAGTAAATTTAAGAAAAATAAAAAGCTAACAAATTCAGAATAATTGATTTTTAATTTGACCTCTTTATTAAAAATTTACTTGTTGGTGGAGTTTTATATTTAATAATCTTATTTTTAGTTTATAGTATGTATAACTCATATATGTTTATTGGTAACTTTTTTAATGAAATTTGTTCTTTTATTATTTAAAAAAGAATTTACTTTTTATAACAATTTTTAAATCTTAAAAAATGGTTATATATGTCTCAATTAATTATAATAGAAACAAAAAAATTAAAATTTAATATACACAAATAAAATATAATATAAATATTATCCGTTTAAAAATAAAAAATAAAAATTCAACTTTTAATAATACTTGTTTCAAAATATTTAACTTCATTTATCAAATACCTATTATCTCAATGTAAATTATTTTTCTTAAATTAATTTCGATAAATACCCTTTTTTGTTATTAATATTTTATTATCTATCTCATAAATTAATAGGTGCCACAAAGTCCCAGCCGTAATAATAAATGAATTTCTTTTGGTAAATGCATAACCATCACTTAGCTTCTTTAGAAAATATTGTCAAAAGCTGGGACCACCTTATTTTTGCGGTGGGATCTATTAGTTTTAATTTTTAAGTATTTCCTAGGATAATACATATGGGAAACGTAAAAGACACAAGTTATGAGGGATGCCTTCAGATCAAGTGAATGGAATCAGTGCAAGCGGGTCGGTATGCGCACCTTACAGGAATAAAGACGAAGATGATTTAATAAAGATATGATCTTGGAACATGGGGACCCCCACGGGAAAGTCTTTAGAATTGGTAGAGATTTTAGACAAGTATAAGATACAAATAGCATGTATTCAAGAGACTAAGTGGCCAGAAGCTAAAGCAAAGGAGATAGGGGGTTCAAATTATGGTACTCGAGAAGTACGCGAAAGCAAAATGGGGAAAGTATTTTAGTGGACAAGGGACTTATGAACAGATTAGTGGGGATCACAAAGGTCAATGATAGGATAATGGTGGCAAGAATTGTTTTAAGCAGTGTGGTTCTTAATGTAGTATATGCTTATGCACCTCAAGCTAGCACAGACAGACCAAAAAAATGTACATTTTGGGATATGCTGGAGGGGGTGCTTCTACAAGTCTCGAATACTAAGCAACTCATCCTAGGAGGGGATTTTAATGGGCATATAGAGGCAGATTCAGACAGTTATACAGGAACTTATGGTGGCTTCAGAGACGACACTAGAAATGATAGTGGGGTTGATTTATTAGACATGGCCATAACATATGAGTTAGTAATAGTAAATTCATTCTTTAAGAAAAACGAAGCGCACTTGGTGATGTTTTAGAGTAGCACAACCAAGACACAAATTGATTATCTCTTTGTCAGGACAAGCGCTATTTCATAGTGAAAGGATTGCAAAGTACTCCCAGCCACATGCCTATCAACCCAACATAAATTGTTAGTTTTAGATCTAGGAATTAAAGGATGGAGGGCATAACAATTTACCAAGCCAAATCGCAAAATCAGGTGGGGGAGACTCAAAGGGGACATGGTGGAACATTTTAGGACTCAGGTTAGGAATAATGCAACATGGGTTGTAAGTGAGGATGCGAATCAGATGTGGCAGGGAGTAACCCCTGTAGTGAGAGAGACCGCCACTAGACTCCTAGGAGTATCTAAAAGATAGGGGGCGGATGAAATCCTGGTAGTGCAACAGAGCTTTTAAAGATGGGACGGTAAAGGCGAAAAAGAGAGCTTTTAAATATCTATTAGCAAGTACAAAAGAGGCAAAGCAGATAATTAATAGAGTAAGGTATAAAATGACAAAACAGAAGGTGAAGAAGACTATCTCAGTGGCTAAAGGAGACGCTTATGAGAAGATGTACAGGGATTTAGATACGATCAAAGGAGCACAAAGAATTTTCAAGATAGCGAGAGATAGGGCCCGTAAGACGACGAATTTCAACCAAGTCTATCGTATACGTGACAAAGCAAGACAGGTACTCATAGATGCCCAAGCCATCAAGCGGAGGTGGAAGAGATACTTTTATGGCCTATATAATGAAGACATATTGGTCAACATAGAGTTAGGGAAACCTCCGTGTCGGGACTATGTCTAAACGGGTACTCATGGGGATCATCACAAGGGGAGAAATTATAAAGATTTTGAGGGGGATGGGGAAAGGAAGGGCCGTAGGGCCAGATGACATCCCTATAGAGGTATGGAAGCAAATAGGTGCTGTCGGTATTGAGTAGTTAGCTCAGCTCTTTAATGTGACCTTCGAGTCAGTGAAGATGCCGGATGAATGGAGATTGAGTAGATTAATCCCTTTGTACAAGGCCAAAGGAGACATTTAACAATGTCAAAACTATCGAGGCATCAAATTACTGAGTCATACTATAAAACTATGGGAAAAGGTAATTGAAAAGAGAATCCGGAAAGCTACTTCTATATCGGCCAATCAATTCAGATTTATGCTTGGTAGGTCCACAACAAAAGCAATACATCTACTTCGGAGACTAATGGAATGCTATAGGGAACGAAAACTGGATTTGCATATAATTTTTGTAGATTTAGAGAAGGCATATGACGGGGTTCCTAGAGAACTCATATGGTAGTGTTTGGAGGCAAAGGACATTCCTACGACGTATATCAGAGTGATTAAGGATATATATGAAGGAGCATTGACTAGCGTAAGGACGATAGGAGGCGACACAGAAGCGTTCTCTATTAGTGTTGGACTATACCAAGGGTTAGCTTTAAGTCCTTTTTTGTTCACATTAGTGTTATATGAACTTACCAAATATATTCAACGAGAGGTATCTTGGTGTATGTTATTTACTGACGATATATTGTCCTAGTGGATGAGACCAATGAGGGGGTCAACGTAAAATTAGAATGTTTGAGAGAAGCATTAGAATCGAAAAGTTTTAGAATGAGCAGGTCCAAGATGGAGTATTTAGAATGCAACTTCTCAGGTAACCAGATGGTACAAAAGGCGGCGGTAGCGATTGGTACTGACATCATACCACAAAAGTCGAATTTTAAATACCTCGGATCCATCATTCTTATAGATGGTAATATCGATGACTATATATTACATCGTATTAGATCTGGGTGGATCAAATGGCGAAGTGCATCAGGTATTCTATGCGATAAAAAGGTCCCCGTAAAACTCAAAGGGAAGTTCTATAAAATGGTGATTCAACCAACCATGCTATATAGGGTAGAGTGTTGGCCTAGTAAACATAGACATACGCAACAGTTGGTGGTAATAGAAATGCGTATGCTTAGGTGGATGTGTGACATTATCATAAGAGATAGGGTACAAAAACGAGTAGTGAGAGACAGACTACAAGTGGCTAATACTGCAGACAAGTTGAGAGAGAAAAGGCTTAGGTGGTTTGGGCATATGCACATGATGCCCTCTGATGGTCCAGTACGACGCTGTGAGATAATAAACCTGAGTGGCTACAAGAGGAGGAAAGGAAGACCTTACAAGACTTGGAGAGAAGTGATTAAGAAAGATATGTCAAAGTTGGCTCTCACTGAGGCAGTTACTAGAATTAGGAAAGTATGGCGTGATAGGATAAGGGTAAACGACACATGTATTGCATAAGAAGTCCAACCCAATGTCCTTTATGCCTTTGTGAGTGGTAAGTTTTGGGGAAAGATTCTCGCGATGGACGCCTAAAACCGTAGGATTGTCGTATCCTCAGGGTCGCTCAGTGAAAAATCCTAGCACGACTAGTGACTAAAAAAGCTGGTCTTTACAAGGTGTAAGGTACTAACAGATCTGGTCAAACATCAGGTATGTCCTTTTGTCTTTTATTGTAATTCTATTTACTTAAATATTCTGCGTGCCAGTTTTTACTTATTTCTTCTGTTAACTTATATCACTATTTTCCTATCACATCTGCATGTGGGTCTACCGGAAACAGTCTCTCTACTATGTAAAGGTAAGGCTGCGTACTATCAAACTTCCTCATATCTCACTTCACTACGGGACTTCGAACTAGATGTGATGATGATGATATTATCTATTTCCTACTCCACCGTAGTCTTTCTTTTCTTGTTACTCTTATGGCTACTTATTAGAGGGTCATATATGGTACAACGATTGTTTATTTCTTTCCCTAAATTTCCAAGTCTCTCTTTTCTTGTTAAGTCCATTTCTTTGTCCAACAAGCTATTGTCCAACATGTAACATGTCAAATGGGAGATTTTGACTCGTGAGTTTTTGGCTATATATACTTGGTCACTAGATTTTGGAAAACGTTAAATTATCTGTCAATAATATGAATGACGTAATGAATCATGTCAGGTTAATATTTTTATCAAGTGAATGTCACATATTTTTATTTGTATTACATATGAATTTTAGTATTTAATAAATTAAAAATATCAACAATCCTAAAATAGTTATGAAATAAAACATAATTATAAAATTATGTAAAATTTGAATTATAATTATAAAACTATGTAAAATTTACTTTTTTTATTTTTTTATTTTTACTCTTTATCTTGTTTTATATTTATTGTGTTACTTTTTTTGTTTATATATTTTTATTTATATTAAATTATTTTAATATATTTGCGTACTACTAGATCTTCCTAAACTCCATGTATTAACAAAATTTTCACTAGATTGTTATTGTTGTAGTAAAAAATGCCAAAAACATACTAATCTAATGACCATAAACCTCATAATCATTATTTATTTCTTTTCTAATCAATCTCACTTACACTAATAAGATAGTCGCAAATGTTATATAATTATTGATTTTCTTTCTCAATTTTCTAAGTCTTTTGTAACTTTATACACCTAAATTGATTGAGACAGCAAGTCTTAACATAAAGGCTACATAATTTTACTAACTTTTGATAGCTTTACACCTATACAAGTAAATTACGAGATAAAGATTAACTACTATAAACAAAAGCAATAATTGCCTCTGCTCTATAATTTTGTTTTATAACTAAACCATGTTATCAACTTAATTTGTTAATTATTCAAAAATAGGTAAAATTAGAGAAAGTTCATTTTCAAAATGCTTTCACAAATTATGGAGTAAAAAAACAAAAGAATAAAATAATATTAAAAATTTAGTCTTACAATTTAAAAATAATATTACAATTTTTAATATTATTATAATAAAATAATAATATTAAAAATATCAATTTACAATTATTAAAATAAACTAAAGTTAAAAGTTAATTAATTTAAGATTTTTAGAGTTGAATTGGTTGAACGAATAGGAATTTTTAAATATGTGATCCTCAAATTTGTATGCTTGATTTTCTTGACTAGTCATCACATATTTTCATGTCTTTGTAATTTGATTTAACTTAAGAGTCGTAATTATAATTGGACGATTACACACGATCCGATCAACAAGATAACGTATTAAATGGGAGATTTTGACTAATGAATATATATGATAAATTATTTTAAATATTCTAATTTTTATTAAAACAACTTTCTAAAAAGTTGATAAGATTTTGACTAAAGAATATATCTGATAAATTATTTTAAATATTCTAATTTTTATTAAAAATAACTTTCTAAAAAGTTGATAGCACTTTATGTTTTTTGCCCTCCCTCTTATTATTGGACCACCACCACAGAAAAGTTGAAAGCACTAGACTTAGGCAAGACTCAAAATTGAACTTCACATATTGTATTTGTATTATAGATAAAATTTAGTATTTAATAAATTAAAAATATCATAAATCCTAAAATAGTTATGAAATAAAATATAGGAAGAACTATATAACTATTTTAGGATTTGTAATTATTTTTTATTAAATAATAAAATTTATTTTTTGCATAAATACAATATATGATAGTCACATGGAACAAATACGAATATGATGTGGCTCATTACGTCGTTGACATAAAAGGGTTAATTATTAAAAGCTAATATCAAGTTATTTTTATAAAATATAAATATTTTGTTATCATTTTTTCAAATTTGAATTATAATTATAAAATTATGTAAAATTTGTTTAATAATTAATTTTTTATTAAACATATATTGTTGTTTCCTATACTATCCTAGTCATTTTTTAAATAAAATATATTGTTGTTTCCTACACTATCCCAGTCGTTTTCTTCTGTTACAATTGTTCATTTCCTTCCTCAAATGTCCGAGTCTCCGTTTTTCTGTTAAGACCATTTCTGTATGCACCTTTGTCCAACAAGCTTTATATGAGCATATAGTGCATGCATTATATGATTATAAAAAGGAGTTATTGAGTTGTATTTAATTATTTTCAAAATCTATTAACTAAGCAATTGATGTTGGAAAGGGTTTCTCTTCACCGTGGTAAAAGACTTTTCATATATGGAAAATAAGATATTGTACAAAGGATTCTTATTTAAAAAGACGGGAGTGATTCTAAGTTAAGCTTGCGAAGTCATAAGACAAAGATTGTTTAGTTACATCACTTTAACACAAATTTGTTTTTCTTTTCTTTTCTATCTTTTATTATTGTTGTGATTGCCTTATATGAAGTTCCCATAATTATATATTAGTATATATGATTCATTTATTAACTTTGAAAATACATAAAATTCACACATAGATATAATTCGCACCTCTTATTTACCATTTAGGATCGACAAGAGCTATCAGTAAGTCTCATTCTTAACATATACATTCTAGCAAATTTTAAGTAAAGTTCACTTTGGTCATGAACTTTACTTAAAATAATTAAAGTGATCAATTCAACTAATTATAGTTACGAATTTCAATTGATTAAGAAAATTTGAGATTTTATAATGAATGAATACATAAAAACTTACATATAGTGATAAAATGAATATGATGAATCCAAATTCATTAATAAAGGAAGAATATAATTATAAGAAATGAAATAAATATATTACAATTGAAGTGATCAATTCAATTAATTATAGTTACCGAGTTCATCTTATTCATTTTATCAATATATATAATTTTTTTATATTTATTCATTATAAAATCTCAAATTTTCTTAATCAATTCAAATTCGTAACTATAATTATGTACTTTTTTCTACTTATTTCAGCTATAGTTTGTATTAAAATTATCTGGATCATATCTATTTATATTTTCTCATATTCCATTTATATTATTTTCATTTTCTATTTATCTTTTTTCCAATTTTTAAATTTTAATTATGAATATTTTTCATAATGAAATATAGTTAGTTACTAATTTCTTTAATCATATTTTCTTTAATTTATTTTTTATTTTGGGATTAATTAGATTTATAAATTGACCCATTTTTACCATTTGGGATATTTTTCTAGAATGTTTAGTTAGAGTGAAAAAAAAAGTTATAAGAAAGCTTAAAATAAATTTGACTTCTTCAGTAACTAATCAATTAAAAAAAGAGAGAAAAGATAAAGGTTGTAAATTAGGTCTAAAATAAAAATGAAAAAGTTCACTTAGCCATAGGAATAAGGAGAGAAACAACTAAGGTCCTTTTGGTATTTTTTTAGACTTTCTTAACCTTAAAATAGAAAATAAATTTAAAAATTATAAATGATGGGGCCATCATGAATTGATAAAATGAATATATAAAATTATATATATTGATAAAATGAATAACATGAAACCAAATGCATTAATTATAGTAATCTTAATTGTACAAAAATGATTATCCAAATTATTTTACAAAAGATTATATAATTTACAAAAATCAAGATAAAATCATGATGGAGATTGAAAACTAGAGACTAGAGATTGTATACTGCAGACTGGAGAGGGTAGAGACTAAATAGAATGAAAAAGCAACTAATAGTTGTAGTTAGGATCGTCAATAGTTTGCATCACTTCATTTATATGTAAAAACATTATAGTTGATAATGTAGTAGTAAAATTAAAGGAATATTAAGGAGATGGTAATAATTAATAAATAGTTTAATATACCTTTATCTCCAAATATTTTATCAAAATAATATTCGCTTGATCGATGAGTATAACTATTCGCCTTCGCATTAATACTTGTAGTTATATTAATATACAAATTAAAAAATACTAGGTAAGATAATATTAAAAAATAGACAAATTTGATATATCAAAAAGAAAAGAATTTACCGTCAATATCTTTATCTTCTAACTAACTTCAGGCACATATAAGGGCTTCCACAGTAAGAGGATGAAGTAGAGCACAATGATGATTATTAACCCAACCAGTAGTGCTAAAAACAAACTCAGAAGCAACAATAGATGATGTAATTACCAATAAGTCAGAGCAATTACTTGTATAATTAGAAAATTATTCCCATAACTCTTCTATCGTAATAATACATCAAATTGCACACCTTCAACTTCGGCCCCACAATCTTTAATCAAATATTTATCTAATTTCATCATATTCATATTGTACGAAGTCTTAACCTTTTTTTCTTTCATAAATTTTGAAGGTGAAAGTAACAAACTACTCTTAGAAAAGAGCCCAAACTTGAAACTGAAGATGAAGTTGAACAGGTTGAACTACTGCAATCTCAATCATGAATTTTGTCAATTTTGAGTTGATAATCATTAAATAATTCATACTCATACCAGAATTGTTTAATGACATCTACATGCTTTTAGACTCGATCATCATACAACACATTATATATAAAAGTATCCTCCTCCATCTTGTATCTCGGGTCTAGCATAAATAACAACCATAGACCAATAAGGATTCAACTTCTCCATCATCTACTTTGTCATAACCTGAATAACCTTACTGGAATCAGACATCCAATCAGATAAAGCATTCTTTATCTTACACATAGTGTTAAAGCAACAGAGTGAAGTTGGATATTTTATTCTCGAGAACAATTCAATCTCATTATGAAATAATTCTAACTTCTCAGATAGTTCTCTAGCCAACTCCTATTGCTCTTTCTGTAGGCATGCAAGTGTACTGAGATTTTCTTTGTCTCAGTTTAGGAAACACATCAACATATTGTACTACGACTCGAACATCTTGAAGGTTAAGTTGTATCTGGTTAGACAATCCAAAACCAACATCTTCATACTTGGAATGCATAGAAATCATGTAGTTTCTACGAATTTCTCAACTCTTTTAGGTGTTGCGCTCCAATATAGTCACTATTCCGACTCGAATCTATTCCTTCATTCATGATATACAATCCATCTTTCATAATCAAGTTCAAAATATATGCAAAACAATGCATATAAAGTAACTTTCCACCTACCAATAAGCTCCCTACTTGTATCTTATTCTTTAACTTTTCAATCATATCATAATTCATGCTACAATTGTAGAATTTTATGGTAGACAATTTGTCATCGATATTAAAATCCATCAAATAGTCTCTCAACACGATTGCCAACCTTTCACTTGTATGTGGTATCAACACATAAAAGAACCTATTTTGTACAAATATTACCAACATCAATCATCAAATAATCAAAAAATAAATGATAAAAATATTAAAGAATATAAATTACCTCAAAAGTTTATTACTTAAAGTCCAATTATTGTCAACATAATGTGTTATCACCGCTATATAACCCTTTATTTTGATTATTGGTTGTCTACGTGTTTATTTTAATGACAATCTGTCCTTTATTACTTGCAATGTTCTCAAATTTCTTTCTTCTTATCATTGTATATCTTCATAATCTCCTTCAACGTATTCCGACTTGAAACCTTGAAGGTTGATTATAGTGAGTTGCAAAATATCCTAAATCTTTTGGTATCAACCATATATAGTGGATGTTCATCACCAATTACCATATAAGCCATCAATAACCTTAATTTGTTGTTGCCATTTCATTCTTCTCTCTTATAAGATTATGGGTAAAAAATATTTGACCTCCTAATACCATATTTCTTCTACTATGTGAATTCACATGTCTCTTTAAATGAGAGGTTTCACCTTGAACTCCCCACGAACATCTTTTGAAAATATGTACATTGAGCTTTTTCTACTCCATTCATAAATCTAGTATTATTTATATGATTCCAAACTTCACTTTTCAATTGAATTCGAGTTGAACTTCTATCTTCACTTGGTATGAGATTAGAAGTTTCCATTTCTATCTTCGATACTAAATTACAACTCTCTACTGAAAGAATATGTTTATCTATCTGAAACAATTAACATATAAATGTATATGTTATTCCTAATCATAAACGAATAACATTATGATTAATATATATATGTATTTTTTAAAAATACAAGGCTCAAAATAAGGAATTACATACTTCACTAATTTAACTTAACTGTATACTTATCCTTTGCATCTAAACTTATCCCTGTAGCGAAATTCATTAAAAATATAATTCTTCATGATAGATACTAAAATGGGTCGAAGAAAAACTACTCTATGAGCGTATGTTGGTGCCATTAATCAGTAAATGTAAGTATCATTATACGTATACAATTTGATCTCTAGAGCCACTTATATACTTGCTAAACTACAATCAAGTTACTTTATTTATGAACTTTCAGATGGAAACATGGACCGAAGCATTTTCTTACCTCTGGCAACGATTAGTTATTCAGTATACACAGAATATGAAATAAAATGTAAATTTGTATGGTTGCGTACTGACATAGTGCAGCTGCTTAATCCTTTTGAGTCATGCATAACTGTGAGAAACCCCTCCTTCCTCATAAATGACATCTAATTTTATTAGCTTACATCAATTACTTTTATCATGTTTTCGTATGGCTTTCCTACGATTCTCCTCTTTCTAAAAGTAACACATATACATACACATAAAGAGTCCTGGTGCCAACAAGCTCTAGTGCAATTATGGTAACTCTCATCCTTGTATAGAACAATTCTCCATTTGCAACAAAAGAATATTAATACAACTTCTACAATTACGCACTGCTTGCAACAACCTTATTCCAAGTCTGAACTAGTCACCTTCCATTCTTATTTTTTTCTTTGTATTCCTATTAACTTTTTGTACATAAAAGAGCATAAGAACTTCATTGGAATTTAATTTTATGATGCAAAATAAAATTTAATTCCAATAGGAAAGAATATTTTAAGTAATATAAATAACACATATCTCAAATGTCGAACCTAAGAACATTTACATCGGAAGGGGAAATAACACTTGCTCAATGGTTTTTAGTTTTAATTTCAGCGTACTTCAATCTTTTTAACTTTGAATTTCTCTGTTGTTAGTAAAAAAATTATCTCATAGTTTAAATCTCATTTTTAAACTTGACAAGACAAACACCATTTTCCCGTACATACAGAAAAGTTGATAAATATTATCCTAAAGCTGTCAATTAGTTCAAATTGGCAGGCCGTACGATGTAAGAGAATGCACCCACAATAATAACAACATGATTAAAGAGAGCATACTTGATCGATCTCGATGTAAATTACATATTATGAATTGATTTCATAAGGAGTTGTTAAATAACAATCAACTGGTTGGGTTCTGATAAATTCATATGTTGGAGTTTGAACTAACTCCAGGAAATAATTGCAGGGTGGAAGATACATTGGAATTCTCATCTAGACCGTTTCTACAGACAGGGGAGTAAACCGCAAATGCATACGACACTTTCTTCAAACTAGCATGCATCCTAATTATCAAACAGTTGAGTGCATGTGATCCATTTAAGTAACGTACGCAGACCAGAGAACACTTTTTAAGTGTCTCCTAGGCATAATTTTCAGCTTTTCCTTTTCATCCTTCAGGGAGTTTCAAAACCGAAATTGTGCACAGCCGACTGTTGAATATACGCAAAAGCTCGCCAAAGAATTCACATCTTAACACGTCCAAGAAATTGTCCAAAATAAAAGCTCTGATATCTTACATGTTTAATTTGATCCATAAAACATCAACAAACTTGCCACTGAAACTGCACCGTCATGCACAAATGGTGAATGCTGCAAGTGATCTAGCTGATGACAGTTTCTCACAAAGAATAAGAAAGGCCAAAAGCAAATTTCAAAAAAGAATGATGGTAAATACTGAAAATATAGGAAGCACATGCAGATACAAATCAAAGTAAGCAGGACTTGGTGTTGTATAAACTAGTAACAGAAGGGAAATTTACATTACTTCCAATCACTTTGTTATGCTGTCATCACCTTAGACACCTGATGAAGACGTCCGGTTAATCCTTTGAGCACCCAGTTTTGAGGCCGCGGGTTTGGCTCCTCGTCCCCTGCCAGCTGATAATGGTTTGGCTTTTGTAGTTGGTGGGGGAGCAGCGATAGCAGCCCAGGGATCGTCATCATCAAGGGCAGGGGTGCTTCTCACATTCAAAGGTTTTGATGCTGTTTTCGGAGCAGGGGCAGCTATTGAGCCCCATAGATCATCATCTTCGTCTTTTGCTACCTTCAGCGTACTTTTTGGTCGAGAATTTGTAACTGAAACAATGGGGGGGTTTGGAAACCATTAGGCAAACTTTTTTGAATGATTCATCAGCATTATTACTTAAAAGCTATCTGCTATATTGCTGGTAAATAGCATCCTATGATCAAGATACATATTATCTCATAATATTATAATCTGACTGTAATCAGATTCTATAGATTAGATAGCAGTATCTTAAAGATAAACATTATCCTAGAATTATTTTCTATATCTGTATAGATTATCTAGCCTATTCTGTACTCCTATTCATGTATATATGTACTACATTCTCTTAGTAATATATTATAGAGCAAATCAACTCTTATTCACATGGTATCAGAGCCATGTGAAAGAGATAGTGAAACCGAGGAGTCCACCACGACAAGTCAAGGGATCCCCCACGGCAAACCCAAACCAAACTGGAGGTCAGTCATCGATGACCTTTGGTCTTGAAGGAGTTTTAATTGTCATCGTCTCTGACAAACTTAATGGCATGAACTATCGAGAGTGGGCTTAAGCTATGAAACTCGCCATTGGAGGACGTGGGAAGTTGAGCCTTATCGTCGGAGATGGAACCGTTCAAGACCCAACGAACTTGCAAGCTGTATGACAGTGGGAGATAGACAACTCCATGGTCTCGTCATGGCTTATCAACGCCATGATACCATCGATCAAACGCACCTTTATGTTTCTGCCAACAGCTCGAGAAATCTTGGAAGGGATGCGACAATTATACTTTGATGGAGAGGATGCATTATGAATCTACGAGATAAAAACAAAGTTGTGGCAAATGAAGCAAGGTAACAGAGAAGTTACAAAATATTGGGTCGAAATGGTAGCATTGTGGTAGGAACTTGACCTTCTGTCGGATGAAGAGTGGAGGTGCAAGGAAGATGCTATGATACATCTAGAAAATTGAAAATGAAAGTGTCTTTGAATTTTTGGCTGGTCTCAACAAAAAGTTGGATTATGTCCGTGGAAGAATCCTAATTAGAGTTCCTCTGCTGATAGCTAAAGAAGTTTTTTTCTGGAGTTAGAAGGGAAGCAACAAGGAAGAAAATCATGCTAAAAGAGGAGCCAAAAGAAGAACAAAATGTGTCTCCAGTATCTACTAATGAAGCATCTGCACTGATGTCCGCGGTGAACCCAATAAGAAGGGTCATAAGAAGTGGTGTGATCATTGTAAACAAAATGGCCACACCAAAGACACATGTGGGACATCCATGGAAAGCCTCTAGACTGGAAACCAAAAAAGGGAAAAAACCGAGGCTACCAAGTATCTAGTGAAAGGGGAATAGAAAAATTTAAAGATAGAAACAACAAGGTGGTGAACTAAATATTTCACTAGGGAAACTATTGGAAGTACTAAAGAATCTCCATAATGACAGCAACCAACAGAAGACAAGCACAGTTGTTAATGCTACTATGAGAGGTAATATCATAAATTTTTTTTTATCTTCATGCGATAGGAAGAAATGGATAGTTGATTCTGGAGCATCAGACCATATTATAGATGATTATAACCTATTTCATTCATATTTTCCTAGCGCTGGGCACGAAAAGGTTAATCTGGACAAAATTGATATCTATCTTCTCAATACAAAGCATTTATTGTTAATCTGGACAGAATTGACATCCCCAAAAATATTCAAGAAGCTCATAAAGTTCCATAATGGAGAGAAGCAGTCCTCGAAGAGATAAGAGCACTTGAAAAGAATGAAACATGGGAAGAAGTTGATCCGCCAAAAGGAAAGAAACCTGTGGGGTGTAGGTGGGTATTCACAGTCAAATATAGGGCTTATGGTTCCATTGAGAGGTATAAAGCGAGACTAGTAGCAAAGGGATTGTTAGCGACCATGCAGGGGGAGGCCAAGAGAATGTCGTGAATTTTGGTAACTTTGTCAGTTTGCAAGAAGGACCACGTAACCGTCCCTTATTGGTCTATAGTCGTAGGAAGAGGGGTAGTACAGTTGTGGACAATAACTGATTGTGATACCTAGGTGACAACAGGTTGTTACATGGGGGAATATTACATATATAGAGCTAGAAATC
>JANVCL010254886.1:0-18900 GCA_026546855.1 Erythroxylum incrassatum
AGGGTTTTCCAACGCGACGCTTCTTAAAGCCCTTTTCTGAAATATTCGTTAGCGGATGTCAGGAATTTGTTTCGATTCGATTGACCTTTGTTTTCGATTTGCTTCCGATCAGCTTCGCTTAGCAATCCGTTCCTTCGATTTCTGCTTTCGTTTTGTTTCTGTTCTTTGTTATCCGATTCGATTCGTTTTGATTCGATAACTCACCTCTTGTTTCCGCTTCGGACCACCTTGTTTGTTTTGCTTCCGCATTTTGTTATTCGGATTTTGATTTCATTTATGCTTTTTCGGTTGGGGTTCGGTCCCGAGATCAGGTCTCGACATAATGTTTGTCTGTATTTGTAATGGCATAACTTTTTTCGTTGCATTGCCATGAAAGGAACAAAGAAATAGAAACAAAATAACAACGAATCGCAAGTTTTGATGATTTTCGGATGTTAATAGAATCAGTGTTTTAAGGACTTGAAAGCCATTCTCACTGCTTAACCGAAACATAATCTTTATGGATGGACCGAAAGAAGAAATAGAGGGATGGTTTAGAGTGAGAAAACATCATGCGTTTGTTTCATCTGTTGACCACCGAAGAAGTAAATGTGGATGACGTTATTGTTAGCTCAAGTCAAGAGAGGATTCTGGAAAGAAATTGCAGAAGAATATATGAAAGAAAGAATATTTACGATTTTATAAAAAAAAAGCACCAGCATTCAGTGAGGAAGATGAGGCACGCATCTCACAATCTAGAGGGACCAATAGGGGTTTAGCGGCAGGCATGTGCTGTGCAAGAGCCTATCGCTTTATAACATTTTTACTCTTTTATTTTTTAAATAAAATAATTTTGTGAGTTTGAATATTGGTCCTACTTAGGTATTTTATTTTGGGTCATAACTCATAATTAATTAATTAATTGATAATCAATATTTTAATTTAGGTTTATAAGTATAAAAGTTGCACATATGTTTGCTTTGTGACCGCGTGTCGTTACACTAGTCAAAATAAAATAACTAGACTACTACTATAGTAGTGGTGAGTCTAGGTCAATCTCACAGAGAGTGTGTGTAAAGTTTAAGAAATGAGATTAACTAGTGTTTAGGTTTAATGCAGGGGGTTTGGTTTTGAAAGAAGAAAATAAATGAAACTAACTAACCTAATGAAAACAAATTAAAGAAAACATGCAAAAAATGATAAATGTGAGAAATTCGGTAAGGACTTGGTTCTTTGGTTCAATCTCGGCTTACACCCTAATTAAGCATATTTTATTAATTTGTTGTTCTTTAACCTCTCCTAGTAGTTATTAATCGTGGGTTAATAATTAACTTGACTTTTCTCTTATGTTTTGTTTAATCAAGATATGATCGTTAATTAAACCTAACCACCGAATACCTATGATACGATCTCTAGATTTAATTAGGCAATAGTATTATGAATTAGGAAAACCGATTAATCAAGGCAACAACCACATACGGTACGTCATTTAACCTAGTTCATGTTATCCCTAACGATTACGAATCATTAGTCGCTACACATGAATTTTCAACATAACAATTACGGATTATATTGAAATTCTAGCAATGGTTTTGCAATTAATAATTCAATGAACGCATTAAAATAATCAACTCACAATATCCAATGGGTTCATACACAAATAATCGAATAATAACGAAAATCCAATTATCCATACACAATACCCAAATCAATTAATATAGGATAACACAATCAATTCCTAATGAGAGAAAGAAACAACAAAATAATTAAAAAATACTTAACCTATGTCATAGGCATCGATGTCGCCTCCGAACAGGCGTCAGGATGCCTACCTCTTCATGGGTCTTTCCTAGAAAAATGCTTCAACTCCATTTCAATCCCTAACCAAAACCCCCTTTACTGCCTTCCTTCACTATCTACCGTAGCTGATTTGACCAATTAATGTTAAAGTTCTTCACTATTCATTGCACGCACACACAACGTCCACAATCTTCACGCTTGCGATCAAACCAGCTCTAGCTCTCCTAAAACGCACTTCTGTTGGTCCACGCCTATAGCTTCCCTGCACTAGCCCCTCTCTTCACACAGTCGAGCCACCGGCTTCTCCAAGCCGCATACCTTCACGCCCAAACTTGCTTGCTGCACTCCTCCACTATTGCTTGTGATGTGACGAATTAACAATGCTCCTTTTTAAGACCCTTGCCTCACAACACCGTGCACAGCGTTTTACGTTAACGCAGGAAACACTGCGCTTGCCTGCGTTTTGCTCTTTTTCATCTTCCCATATGCGCTGTCGTTTAATTCTCCTTGTTTCCTTCTTTGTGATCCATTTTGCTTGTCTTTTATGTTTTTTTTTCTTCTTGCTCTATAAAGACAAGTAAAAATTGATCTTCAAAAAATAACCCAAAGGTAGTGTTTTCGACCCACTTTAATTTCTTTGCTTCCAAATTATACCTAAAATCACATATGAATTAAAGTGAGTATCTTAAGTATTTTTATATCATTAATCTCTAGGTGTAAATAATTAAACACATATCATGAACCTCTTGCAAGTTGAAAGTAGAAAGAGCTTCTTATAAAGGTAAAGAAGCCTCTTGCTAAAAAGAACACACACAATATACTACAAAAGTTTAAAAGTTAAAGAGAGGGAGAAAGAGGGCACAATTGATTTATATTAGTTCGGCTAACAACCAAGCCTATGTTTAGTCCCCAAATATCTAACTTTAGTATTTCACTATAAGAATCTGAGTATTAAATTTAATGAGCCTCTTCAAGCTCACAAGTACATATTTTTTGAAGTTCTCTAACGATCTACATTAGAAGTGTATAATAAGCTTCTAAAAGCTCGCAAAAAAAATAACATGTAAAATCAAAATCAAATTCTCAAATAACAATTTCTCTCTTGATAGAGTGATTTCACTTTCTAAGGCATAAGAATGATATGACTCTCAAAAATATAGATGCTGCTCAAATCTTTTGAAAGTCTAAATATATTTGTCACTTCGTAAGTGTTATTGCTCTTCTTTAAATAGTCGATTTCTTCAACTAGTTGTTGCTTCCTCTTAATTCTGAGTTGATTTTAGATTTTCCATATCATCTCTGCTGGAATAAAAATTTCTAAAACTAATTGTTCGAAAAGGTAAGATTTTCCTATATGTTAATAAGGAAAGTTTACTAAGAAGATTCATGCAAAAATGGAAGAAACTTTCCTATGAATTTATTTCCTTTTAAAAAACATTGTTATCTATACAAGGAAATAATTCCAATTTAAATTTTGAAATATTATATAGTTATCATCAAAATTATGTAAAAAAATTTTTGCAAGATTCCTTAAAAAGGATAATATCATTCTAAAACAAAAGAATCATGTTAATTACAGGAACTTGTTAATTGATATGATCCTGCTAGTGATTAAAAAGAAAGGAGCCTGTTAACACTCAAAACGACAAGAGCCTATTAATCGATATGAGCCTACTAGCGCTCAAAAAGAAATGAACATATTATGTTAATTGTTTCAAAAACGAAAGGAACATCTTGCAATATAAAACAAAAGGAGCCTATTGTAAAACTGAAGGAGCCTTTTGCAAGTTGAAAACACAAGCACTATAATGCGAAAATTTAAAAGTTAAGAGAGAGAGAGGGACACAGTCGATTTATACTGGTTCGACTTATAATAAAGCTTACATCCAATCCTCAAGTATTCAACTTGAGTATTTCATTATAAAATCCTAGTAAATTTTCACGAGCCTCTCTAAGTTCACAAGTGCATGTTTTTTAAAGTTCTTCAACATTTCACACTTGTAGTGTTTGACAAACCTCTACAAGCTCTCAATAAGAAATTTATAAATGATTTAATAATCTCTCTCAATAGAGTGATTTCACTTTCTAAGGCACAAAGAGTTTTATATAACTATCAAGAATATTGATAGTACTAAGGTATTTTGCAAGTCTCGTGTATGCCGCAAATGCAGTGGCTCTTCCTTAAACAAACATTTTCTCCAACTAGCTGTTGCTTAATCTTTGATATCATCTTTGCTAAAATCTTCAATATTCAAACATTAAGACAAATGTTCCGTCAAGGCTTCCGGAGCTATTTACTCAAATTAGTAAGATTCTTCTAGATGTTGTGGAACCATTTATAATTAGGTAAGTTCATAAAGAAGGTTCCTGCAAGAAAGGAACCAATTATCCTATGATTATTTCCTTTTAAGCATTATATCGTTGCCTATATAAGGAAATAAATCCTGTTTGAATTTTAAAATATTATAAAGTTATCATTAAATCGTTAAAAATAAACCTTGAGCTAACAATATAAATATTTTTACATTAAATCGTTAACAAGTGTATATGGATACCTAGAATATATAAATATTTTTTACATTATAGGTAATATCAAGTAGAATAAAATGAATACTAACAATTGGTATCACCTTTGTTTATATTAAATGAGGAATGACAATGGCATCTTCAGTAATAGATTTTAAAACGAAAATCACTAGGAGAGCTCATTTTACCAAAAGTAAGAAAATTGTTTTCAAAAGAGTAATCTTGGACCAAATGAGGAAGAGAGAGAAATAAGCATTGGTAGTATATAAAAGAAGATATATACTTGCATTCGTGTTGATTGCATTTGATTATATTGACTTGACATACATATTTAGAAGGCAAAAACATTGAAGAATATAGCAAGAAGGAAAAAATTAATTATTGATATTTAAATTAGCGCGTGAGTTTTTCAAAAATTGTTCATTTGCTTAATAAACACTTTGTCTATATTCCTTACCTATATGATGGAGGTTTTAAAAAGGGGGAGACGATAGTTATTTATTTTTTTCCTTTCATGTTAATAGAGTTATATATCATATATATTTTTAATATTGATAAGAAAGGAGAGATAATGTATTGAAACCTAATCATTTATGATGCATATGTTAAAGTTGAGTATAAATTATATATTAATTTAACATTAATTATTTTCTTCAATATCACCAAATATTTTATGTGATGGTTATTCATTTAATTCTTCGTGTATCACTGCTATTATATAAAAGATATAGATTGTTGGATCAAATGAGGTCCTAATCCATGGTTATGATGATACTAAAACATATTGCTATTAATAAATTTACTTTTAGTCATGATATTAGTAACTCCATTACAATAAAAATAGCAATAAGTGAACAACAAAATTTAGTATAAAGATAAGTGAGTAAATGAGTCAATATCATAAACTTAGCAATCAAATGATGGAGAAAATCAGCAAAGTTTGGTAGAAACGCAACTTAAGAGAGCTTCAAAAGCATTTAAGTGAAAAACCAAGAATAAAGACGAACAAATCACTTCAAGATTTAAGAAAAACATTGTAATTATTATTATAACCTTATCTCACTCATCTCAACAAATGAGGATTTCAATCATTGCATGTGTGTATATATCACAATGTATAACTACTTTGTCATAATCAAGAGAAAATTTGAGAAGGTTTTAAAGAAAACCTTTATAATCATCAAATCATTTTTTAGGAAATTTTTAAATGGGGTTGAATTAAGTATTTATTAAACAAAAGAGCTTTTAATTATTAAAGGAACTAAAAGAGTCAAAAATTAAGTTTGAATGATTTAGTATATGAATGGAAACTATACATAGGCTAGTCAAAGGAGGGGACACTCCTGTTGGCTAGGTGTCTACCTAACCAACATCCCTATTAGTGGTTAGCCTACTTGTTGAAGAAAGGTAACTAGCTAGTTGAAAATTGCTAAGAATTAGCCATTATAATTGCTAATTTGTGTCTCTAACAAGAATTATTAGTTTTTAAAGTAGCAAATATAATATAATTAAGTTGGGTGAAGTACCTTAGTCATATTAGCAAGTTGCTAAGAGCATTGAGATGGTAGAGAGTGTATAAGTGCATTACATATAGCGAAAATGATGGCTTGGAATGCGAATTCGACTTCGACGAAAGATGGAGATAGGAATGGAAGTGAATGTTACATACATGAAGAGGAATATTTTAAGTTGCACATTTTTGAAATTGTTGCAATTAGAGACATTTGGGTACACTTTGTGAGTTTCTATTTAACATTGATCAAGATTTGTAAAAGGTTCATCTTCATTCGTAACAAAATTTGACAAAACAAGTTTGGAGAATTAAGATGAAAATCTTTCTCATAGCCAATTTTTTTTGAATTATGGGAGATTATAGAGTGCAATGAATGGAATAGGAATGAAAATATATTGATTTCTTTGTTTGGAAGATTATAATTTAATCATCAACTAAGTTTATATTTTGAAATCTTATAATTTCAAATTAAGTTGATATATTATTGTATGTATATGTTGAACCTTACTTTATAAGGTGTGAATTGAAATATAATTAGTTTTTCATTTTGAGGAAAAAATTAAATAAATTTTTAAGAAAGTTTATGAAATTAGGAAAAATAAAATAAAAGATGTAGATCACTATAAATCTTTTATAATTTTGATCATCTAAAATTCTATTTATTTTTAATAGAAATATGCTTTATAATAAATACAATTCCTCTTTTAACTCATTTTTTCAAACTTAAGCGAAGACTATATACGTGGTATTGGGAATATGGCTTAAAGCCAAAAGTGATAGAGTGAAATTATTGCATAATGACAAATCCGCATTAATGATAGTAAATTAAAATAAATAAATATAAAATAAATAAATATTTAATGTTTAAGCAACAAAATAAAGTATAAATCACTTTTAATGGTTTGAATAAAACTTGATACTATGACTTCTATAAACTAATTCTTAACATTAATATATTTTTGCGAAATAAAAATTATCACGTAACCCCATTTTGAAAACTTCTTTCTATTAACAAAAACTAGTTTGTTTCAAAGAACTGATGTTAACACGTTTATAAATGATTTTCTAAAACTTGTGTACGATAGTAATATTGAAAATCACAATTAAGAAAGTAAGTGAGAGTTGAGAGAATTTGACATAGTAATTTTTATACTGGTTCACTTCAAACCGTGAGCTACGTCCAGTCCTCAAATGCCTATCTGAGATTTCACTATCTCTCAAAACTTTACAAGTATTCTTTTTCTCCGAGTCTCTTCAGGTCTCTATACAATGAGTATGTTTTTACTCTTAGCCTCTTCAGGCTATCTGTATCACTATCAGTGTTTTAAACTTGTTACAACAACATAATAACGCTCAATTTTTTCGCACAGAAATTTCTTGCAATAATTGCTAGACTTTTCGTAATAATCTCTGTCTCTTTTCAATCTTCGACTTCGACTCTTATTTATAGCCTTCGTCTCCAACTGCTTCTTGATTCTTTAAAGAAACGGTTATTCAGTTGAGTCCTATAACTAACTCAGACTGATGCTTCTGTCTACTTTTTAGCATTTGCTTTTTGCTTCCGTTGACTTTCGCTTCCGTCTGCTTTCACTTCCGTCTGCTTTTGGTTTAGCTATATCTGCTTTTTGCTTAGCTATCTTCCGTCTGTTTTTGCTTAGCTATCTTCCGTCTGCTTTCTGCTTAGCTATCTTCCGTCTGCTTTTTTGCTTAGCTATCTTCCGTCTGTTTTTTGCTTCTTGCTTAGCTATCGTCTGCTTTTCTTGTTTAGCTACGTCTACTTTTCATGTTTAGCTATCGTCTGCTTTTTGTTTGTCATCAAAACTTATTAATTGTAAAGTCATTTTGACTTAACAAGGCATATCAAAGATAACATACTTATTGTTCAAGAACTATTGAAGGGTTACCCTACATCTAATAGCCCTCCAAATTGCACTATGAAGATTGACTTCCACAAAGCTTTTGATAGTATCAGTTGAAAATTCATACGATATATGTTGGACGCTTTTGGATTTCCGAATCAGTTTATCAAGTGGATCATTGAATGTATCACTTCAGCTTCCTTCTCGATTCTAGTTAATGGTTCTCCTTCCCTATATTTCAAAGCTGTTAGGGGTCTCCGACAGTGTGATCTCATCTCCCCCTACCTCTTCATACTTGCCATGGAAGTCCTAAATGCAATCATAAAGGAGACAACCTCGAATTCCAACTCCAAACACCATTCAAAGTGCAAGAAACTTGATCTTACTAACCTTTGTTTTGCCGATGATCTTCTTCTATTTTGTAAGGCTGATATGGAATCTATGTGATCTTATATGCGTGCCCTCAGTGTTTTTAAGCATGCTTCTGGTCTTCATCTTAATCTGCACAAAAGCCTTTTCCTTTTGTCTAAAGGTGTAGCCCACATGAAACACATTATTGCAAAGGCAACTGGAATGAGATTTCAAAATCCCCCTCTATTTTACCTTGGTCTTCCGATGTTGACAAAGAGGCTAACTTTTTCAGAATGCCAACCTCTTTTAGACAGGATCCAGAAGAGAGTCAAGTCCTGGGTGAACAAATCACTTTCCTATACAGGTAAGCTTCATCTTATTAAATCTGTCTTAAATTCTTTGCATGTGTACTGGAGCTCCCATATATTTTTATCTCAAAGCATCATCAAAGAAATTGAAAGAATCCTAGATCATTCCTATAGAGCCATCCAAATGGTCTCCCTGGAGTTGCAAAGGTAAAATGGGCTGATATATGCTTTCCAAAACAAGCAGGAGACTGAACATCCTCTCCATTAAAGCTGCTAATCACTCTCTCATTCTCAAAAGACTATGGAGGATATTGGAAGACAAGAAGAGTTTGTGGATAAAATGGCTACATGTATATTTCCTTAAGGAGCAGAGTATATAAGCTATTAAACTGAAAAGTACCCACTCTTTCTTTCTCATTCAATTGTTGAATTTGCGAGATGTTGTTCATCATGAGAGCTCACGTGAAATTAAGGATGGTCGGCTAATCTCCTTATGGTTCTACAATTGGTCCAACAGGGAACCCCTAATATAATTGATGCATTTTCAAAGAGCTTCTTCTTCTTTTCCTTTAAAAACTAGGATGAATTCCTTCATAGAATGAAGTGTCTGGAATTTCCCTAGAAGTCTAATGCAGTTTCAGCCTACCTATCCTCCCACTTTGCAGGAACCTGACATCTTTATCTGGAAAGTTATTCCAATTGAGAAGGTCACTAACAAAGTTATTTTCCTTGGACACTAACGTATGGAATAACCACTTATTGCTGAAAATATCTTTTATCTACTAGTTAGCTATCCATAACAAACTTTCTACAGTGGATCAAATTTCATATATCCAAATGGATAACACCTGTCCAATGTGCTTCATACAGAGTGAATCTTGCAACAATCTCTTTTTTGAATGTCCTTTTAACAAAACAATATGGGATTATGTCACTGTTTCATGTTACTGGATGAATCCAAGAACAACTATCTTGGAGATTACAAATGGACTCTCAGTGTAATTACCAATCCATATCATTGTCATTGGCGTTTGTATTTATAGGTTGTGGGGGGAGCGGAACCTCCGACGATTCAACCGCTAATCATCTGAGATTCGGTAGATAATTCTCACTAAAAAGCAACAACAAAGATGCAGACCAATTGTACACTCCTCCTTACGTATTTAAGCTTCTACTTGGAAAGAAGCTCATCTTAGCACCACTTCGATTGGAGTTGCCAAGGCGCCAATGTACTGATCTAACTGCAGCAAATAGTTCCTCTTATTACCGAAGTTCCAATGCTATTGAGTTCTAATTCCTTAAGCTGTTCTACTAATATGATTGGATAGGTTTCTTGGTTTTTGTAGTTTCGGTTTCTACCTGGAACTTCCTTGTATTTGTAACTTTTCCTATTTCATTTAATCATTTTTTTTTCAAAACAAATATATAAATACTACAACATTTCAATATAATTCTGATCAGACAAAAATAAAAAAGGTAATCTTCAATATAAAGCCAAATGATTTTATATTTTGAATTGCCGGACATTGCTATGGAAATGAATTCTTATTATCGTCAAACGTTAGTTGTTTTCAGATATACATATTCTCTACCGTAAATTTTATGCATGCTCTACCCTGATCTGCTCCTTATAAATTTAGGCTACTACATAGAGCATAAAAATCAACGCATAAAGCTTTGGCCAGAGAAAGCGAAAAAAAAGAATGGAGAGATTTGGTTTAGCCATATCATTGCTTCTTTTTGCGTTGCCCGTCATTGTTGGCTGGCACCACTGCCATCACCACCACTGTGAGACTGATGCCACTGCTGAAGCTAGTGATAAAAGGTTTGTAAACGCCACAAAAAAGTTTTACAACCCAGAGAAAATAGGGTGGGACCTCAATGCTGCTAATGCCTTTTGCAAGACATGGAATGCCAATAAGCCATTGTCATGGCGTCAGAAGTACGGATGGGCTTCATTTTGCCCACAGGATGGACTCAGGGATCAACCTTTCTGTGGCAAGTGCTTGAAGGTAAGTCTTGGACATTGATTGCAGAAGATCGAATTATACACGGGGAAAAATATGTAATGTTCATAAATAATATGTCACAATCAAGGGCAGTAAAGTATATAATTATTAACTAATTAAGTTTGCACTGCATGTAGGTGACGAACCCTGCAACTGGAAACCAAGTACTTGCTAGGATTGTGGATCGGTGCAACAATGGAGGCTTGGAATTGGACGTTTCATTATTCAAGAAACTGGCTAATAGTCAAGCAGGCAACGCTGAAAGTCATTATATGGTGAAGTATGTTTTGTTGACTGTAGGGATTAAATCAATCCGTAAGATGTATGATGTGAACATGGAAAAAATGTCAGGTGATTATGAATAATTATGTACTTGAAATGGGAAGTAAAAGGCATCAATTGCGTCAAATCATATTTATGTGATAAGGTCTACTGTTTTGTTTTACTCTATGCCAAGGGTCAAAGACTACACGTGGTACGGGTTTCTTTTAGCAAAACTCTACAGTTTGTTTTGCTCTAGGCATAAGCATAATAATGCCAAAAGATCCTTTAAAGTATCAAAGAAAGAAAAAAAGAATTTAAATAGTTGCTATTTCAAACAAAACCGGAGCTAGATGATGAGTAGATATTAAATGGTCGAGCTACAGGTCGAAAAGAAAAAACAAGTTATGTTTGATTAAGCAACTGGGTCCAACAAAATCTTCAAAAGAAGAATGTATCTAAAGAGGTGTTACAGAGAGCTTATCAAGATAATTAATCTGTTTAAAAACGCAAATCTAAAATGAACCTAAAAGCTACATAGATGATGTATGGGATTTGGTGTGAAGATCTTAACCTACTTCAAAATGTTGACACTCATTTTATGAGAATCACAAGATTTAAAAACTAGAATGAACTGATCAGTTTGATTAAAATAAATAAGAACCAACTTAATTTTCGATCCGTTTTATTTTTATAACTTTTTAGTGAGAAAAAGCTGGCCGGTTTATACTTAATGGTCGGTTTTTCTTAAAAACCCTAATGGTTTTCTTGAATAATGAAAAATCAAAATTTTGAAGAAAAAAAACAAATAACATAGAAAAAGAGAAAATAAATGTTATTATTGTTGGTTTTTCTTGATAATCTGCTATGTATTAATTAGGCAATTTACAGGCTTCCTCTTTCACAAGACAAGATATGCTTCTTTTTTTATTCTTTTTTAGCTTTAAAAGCCTTTTCATATTTTTTTTTCAATGAATTTATTGCTTTTTTCTTTTATTCACAAGCTTCCTCTTTTTCAAGACAAGGTATACTTCTTTCCTGATTCTTTTTGAGCTTTAAAATCCTTATCATATATTTTTTACTTTTTAATCAATTTATTGTATTTCTTTCAAGTCTATCACACAATATAACTAATAAATTGTATTTTCAAATTTTATATTCTTTGTTTATCTCTTTATATTTTAATTAAAAATTTTGTATTAAATTATTATTGTTAAAAATGAATTACTCTTTGTATCCTTAAAAATATTGAATTTGTTTAATCTCACTAATAAATTATACTTGTCAACATTTTGGTTCTTATTTATCTCTTTATACTTTAATTGAAATTTTTAAATTATTATTGTTAAAAACTAATTATTATTTTTATCATGCATTTGTTTAGTAATTTAATTATTAATTAGTATATATAAGTAATTTTGCTTAATTTAAGAATGTATTAAAAATAATATTTAAACTATCAAGAAATATGTTTGAAGGAAATTGAACAAAATCTAGAATAAAGATAGAGTCCTTTACATTGCCTTTCTTTAAGCATACTTCAACTTTTATAAATCTTCAAATAAGTTTATCTGCACTATAAAAAAAATCTAAAAATCTCAAGGTCTTAACAATTTATACATTGAAAACCCTAATCTATAAAAAATCTAAAAACCTCAAGGTCTCAACAATTTATACATTAAAACCCTAATCTGGAAAGAAAATTATGGAGTGCCCACGTAATTTTTAATGGAGAACTTAATTACCTCAACTTAGGAGTCTCTATACTCTAATCCCTTATATGCAAGTCTAATCTCCATAGTTCTTAACAATCTCTATCTAAAGCTCTATAAGCTATGAAAACTAAAAACATTAGGATTGTTATATATATATATATATATATATATTGGTAAAGCCTTTTAGGCCAGCTGAACTTAAAATTTAACCCAAAAAAATTTACCTTTAAAATTTTTACCTTTTCACCCCTAAGTTAGATTATGTATTTTCACTTTTCATTCCTTAGATTATTTTACATATCTATCTCACTAGAGGCATGAAAATATTTGTTTGCATAAATTTAGGGCAAATACATTTGTAAACTCACACATTATTTTTCATTTGTTTAAAATGAAATTATTAAATTAAGGGAGGTTTTAGTACATGTTTTGGTGATAATAAAATATAGCAATTAATAATGATATTTTTTAATGACATAACAAGAAAGTGATATATATTAAAATCATGAGCCACCTTATATAGACTATAGAGAAAAGTCCATAAACTTTATATCCATTCAAGTGAAAGATAAAACCAAGACTAAGGAAGATTAAGGCATAACAAGTTTATAAATTCTTTTTTTTTTGTTATATCTTATACTTGGTTACTTTGATGATTCATACGCTCTTCGCATATAAGCATATCATATTTTGAACTTGATGCATAATTTTTTTAATTATCAAGAGCAATTAAAATTATGATTTAAAAAAAAACTCTCTTGATCCTTAAAGTATTCTATCGAGATTACTTTGTGAAGTATTTGAGTCAAATTGTTATCAAGAAAATGAGTTTTATAATTTAAATAACTTGAAAATTCTTTGGAAACATGTTTATAGAAACACTGGTCGATCAACCTAGGTTAATGGTTGACCAATGTGTTATTTTTAGCATAATGGTTGATCAATACATAGGTGTAATCGATTAGTGTCCATTAAAAGTTACTAAAAATATGTATTGTGAGTCTATATTAACCAATAAATTGCTCGACTAGTATAGCACATTGGTCGATCAATATTTTTTAGGGCTCCATCTATATTGTTTAGAAAGATAAAATTACATATACTATGAGTTCGTATCAATATGTTTCGATACATTAGTTGACCAGTATGGCATATTAGTCTACCTATGTATCATTAATTAAATAATATCATTGTTACTACTTATTACTACTTATTATAAGGAGGTTCTTTTTAACCTTGGTTAAAGAAGAGTTTAGAATCCTAAGAGAGAATTAATGAGTGCACAATGGTAAGGATTATTTATCGAACCACTATAAAATTAGTTTGTAACTACTTTTCTCTAGACTCTTTACTTTATTCTTATTTATTTGATTGAGCTTTACTAAATTATCATTTCATTTCATCATTACATTTGAAATTGAACAAGTTTCCTATTTAAGTTTCAAAAGGTTTTTAAGTTCACTAGCGCACAATTCATCATTTCTTTTAGATATCATTAGAGACAAAAAAAAAAGAATTAGAGATGATATCTTTTATTATTATTTCAAAAGAAATTATTAAGAAAAGATTTTTATGGAATATCTAATTGAATCTACATCTTTACCTAAGCAATATGGTCAAACTATTGGTAAGGCTCATTTCCTTACTAGAAATGATTATCTTTATTGAAAAATTAGAACATCTTCTTAATGGTCGAAAGAGTTAACTTAGGAGATATTGTTTTTAATGGTCCATTACTTCTCGCTAAGATCTTTGATAATAGAAAAGTGGAAAAGGAAGAATGGGATCTATAAGGCTATTCACATTTTATTTTATGCAAAGGGAATATCTAAATTTAATAATCTCTATGTGTGAAATAACTCATAGTATTGGAATACATTAGAAGTTACACATGAGAACACAAATCAAATCAAGGAGAGCAAAGTATGCAAGCTAACATATCAAATATCAATTGTTTTAAATGAAACATGATGAAAACATTTTTAGCATGTATACTATATTTATTAACATTATCAATTTCGTAAATTCATAGGACAAAAAATATAACAATGTTGTGAGAAATTTTCCTAGGTCACTGCTAAAGACTTAAAAAGCTAAGGTGATAACAATCCATTATGCAAATTGCTTAATTTTGCTACTAATGGAGGAGCTCATTATAACTTTTCTCAGCTATAAGATGAGACTTAAGAAATTTAACAAGATTAATTGGCTTATAAAAGGAATAAATTAGCATTTAAGGGTTTATAAGAGGAGCTAAGTGAAAAGGAAGAGACAAACTCTAGTGGAACCAAAGAGCAAAACATTGCTCTTTTCGCTAAAAGACTCAAGAAGTTTTCAGAGAGAGAGAAGTTCTCCAAGAGAAAGGGTTTCAAGGAAGGTATAATTGACACTTAATATGAATTAATTAACATCATTTTCTTTGAGATGACAAAAATGAATCCAAAAGTCAGTATTCAGAAGGATAAGTACCTCACATATTCTTCACAACTATTGATAATGATAAGGTACTCTCTAACTTTAGATCTTGTAATAGTAATAGTATTATTGAATTGTCATATAATGAACTAGTTAAAAGTATTGATTTTCTAATTATAAAAATGGGGAAAGTATCTTCCAAAATTAAAGAGGCATAAAAGCATTTAAATGCATGCACAAGTGAAAATGAAAAGATAAATAGTAAATTGCATAACATTAAAGCATCTAAGATGTGACCATTCTCAACAATCATAACCTTGATGCTTTGAAGTATAAGGATGAGAAAATAAAAATGGAGGTTAATTCTCTTAAAGAATTATTATATAAATTCACCAAGGAAAGTGAGAAACTAGAAATCATACTAGGAGTATAAAAAGAGTTCCAATTATATGCCTTTTATTTGATACAATTATGGGAGTGTATCTAATACCATGACTACGTTTGTCAAGGGTAAACATTTTTATATAGAGGAACCTTGCCTATGATGAAAAATAAGTTGGTGCATCCTCATCTAAATATGCACATATATCATATGCAGATGTTTCATCCACTAGGCCTTACCTTAAAGGAAAATCTCATGTATTTATATATGGTTCTCAATTTAAGGCTATAGTTCAACATTATCAAGGGAAGAATAGGCTTAAAACTTCTAGATAAAGATACAAGGTAGCGTGAAATCTCATTTATATAACTTTAGGCCTTGAAAATTAATTTAGAAATAAGAATCAAGCTCACCTTATAATAGCCCTTTTATTAAGCATAATGACATAACATATGTCTATATCCCTTATAGGCATCAATATAAATATAGGAACATTTCTTATATATAAAAGAATTCTAGTTTATATCACTATCAAAAGAGAGCAGTTGATCAATATAATATCCAAAGGATGAGTCTCAACGTTAAGGAAATCAAGATAGGCAACACATATTGGCTTTATAATCTTGAGTTTGAATACATAGGACACCTCTTCTTTAGTTGTGAAACATCCAAAATTATATGGAACAAATTTTAACTCAGTCCATCTATCGTCAAAACAACCTAGACAACATCATTACATGGTCATATTCCTTTAAATTCCCAACAAAATCTCATAAGAAGCTCTTCAACATAAGAACTGTTATGGGTGAAAACTAACTCATTAAAGCTCTACCCTAAACTCTTCATAGCCTAAATCATTTAAGGATAGAATGATGAGCCATATAATAAATAAGCAAGGAAATCTGAGGCATCTATGAGATTCCTTTTGACGATTCTTGTACATGTTTTTGTAGTATAGTGTTGCTATTTCGAGTGTAGTTAAGTTTGGCACTATTGTAGGATTTCAAATAACAATTATGGCTTAAATCTTGTTTCCTTTACCCTGTTGACCGTTGTTTATACCTTTTACTCAATCTTCTATAGCCTCACAAGGATTTTTCTAATTATATTTCTTTTCATTTAAAAAATGCTTGTACATCATGAACCTTATTTTCATATGATATATAAATATTCACTAAATTTTTATAATATAATTAAATTATTTTCCTTGTATTAAAAATATGATCCAAATATTTGTAAAAATTATTGTTCACATTAATTAAGTCATTTTTTACTATCATTAAAAAGTTCTATTTAGATATGAATTATTATATGTATATTTGATCTCTAATGACATGTCTAAAATTGGGTTCACTTATAAAAATCTACTATATAATCCCAAAACAAATTTTATGAGGGACAGGCATTCACATAATTAGCTTATTCTTAAATCATTACTTGAGAACATAGAATCCAATTATAGATATTAAAGCTTTAATGCCATGCAAGTGAAAGAAAAATTCCAAGCATTAATTTATGGTTGACATTCTAAACCTAAAAGACAAAGTTCACAATGCATAGGTAATCATAATTTTTATGTAAGCTCATAGTAAAAGTGCAAGCAATAATATTCTCATTCTTATATTCCTCTTTATCATAAAAATGGCATTAAACTATCTTAAGCCTTTTAAGAAATAATAAAACTTGACGTTTGCTAAAGTTCACTATAGGTCATATTTTTATGATAAGGGTGTGTTATATGTCAAATCATTTGTAAGCCTCACTATTACACAAGGAGAGATCCTAATATCCCGAATATCCAAAAGAAATCATTATATTACACAAATCATCAATCAAAATTGAGAAATGTATATATGTCATATTTTTATAGGTTTCACTCATATGGCTACAATTATTGCCAATCATGTCATATGAGAAATATTTTTGTGGTTATTACATATATACAAAAAGAAATTATCCTTCTTAACCAAACCAAAAATTATATGGGGTGAAAACTTTATATACCAATTATCAAAGACCATAGTTTTTATGGATACCTGGAACATATGAATTTTTGCCTTGTAAGTCAATATCAAGTGATATCATATGAATAATAAGAATTGGTATCACCTTCATTAATATCAAATAAGGAAATAATGGTATCTCCAAAAATTAAATTTATAAGGAATCACTAAGAGCTCTCACAATCAAGGACCCAAGTGAGTGTGGGTACCTAGAATATATTAATATTTTTTACATTGTAGGTCAATATCAAGTGGTATCAAATGAATATTAACAATTGATATCACCTTTATTAATATCAAATGAGGAATAATAATGGTATCTCCAATAACATATTTCAAAAGGAAAATCACTATGAGACCTCATTTTACCAAAAGCAAGAAAACAGTTATCAAAAGAGTATTTTTGAACCAAACAAGATAAAGAAGTAACCATTGGTAGTATATAAAAGAAGATATAAACTTTATTTCTTATTGATTACATTTGATCATATTGACTTAACAAACATATTTAGAGGGATAAAGTATTGATAAATATACCTAGCAGGAAAAATAATTATTGATCTTTAAATTACTACATGAGTTTTTCAAAAATTGTTCATTTGCTTATTAAAAACTTTGTCTATATTTCTTACCTATATGATAAAGGTTTTGAAGAGGGGGAGAAGAAAGTTAATCATTTTTCTCCTTTGATGCTTATAAATTTATGTCATATACGTTTATATGTCCTTTCACTTATGAAAAAGCATGACATTTGTAAGGATTCCTCTTAATTCCTACAAAATTTAAGAAAACGAGATTGGAGAATTAGGATGAAACTCTTTCTTGTAGCTAACTGTTTTGAATTATGGGAGATCATAGAGAGTGAAAAATGGAATAGGAATGAAAAGATACTAATTTCATCAAATAATAAGGTAATAAACATTTTGTTTTTCATATTAGATAGAAATGCGATATCTAAAGTTTCAATATGTTAAAATACTCATGATATTTGATACGAACTTAATCTTAAAAATGATAATGATTGTTATTAATATTAATCACAATGAGCTTACAGAGAATCTTGAATAATAGAGCATTATTGATTATATGGGATGATATAAGCAATTTTTAATGTAGATAATCGAACAATAAGGTGGCTCACATGTGCTTTATTATAAATAATGATGATGAATCCTTTGGTTTTTAACTCTCATAACTATAATAATTGTCATAAAAATGATTAAGATTTGTTTTATGAAGAGCTTGTTGATGCCTAGAAATGATGAGCTTAAAAAGGAAGAAATCATCTTCCAAGTATAAGAAGGTTCAAAAATCTTAGATATAAGTATGATTAAGAATGAGAAATTGAAATATGACATACATGATATAACATAATCTAAAAGTGTGGCTATTGTTAATGAAAAAAAATATGATTTGTTGCATAAAAATGAGACATAAAGAAGGAAATAAATGAAATATAAAAGTCCTTATCTAGATTCATTATGGTTAATGAAAATTTTAATAGCATTATTAGTGCATCATCCAATACTAAGATAATTTTCTGATGGATAAGGATTTGTATGAACCTATGCACAAATTATTACATAAGCATATAAAATCTAACTTTAGACCTAAAATTGTTAATCTTCATACAGTGCCTATAAGTCATAACTAGATGGAGAATTTTATATGCTTATTTATGATTCACATTCAAAACTCAAAATGTTGGATCCCGTTTCCGAAATCCAACTACTTATACAGATTCCCTCATACGTACACATGATTCCTTATAAACTCTTC
>JANVCL010257463.1:0-18868 GCA_026546855.1 Erythroxylum incrassatum
TTTCATTTGGTTCAAACCTCACCTCATTTGCATAACCACACAATTAGTTATGATCAAAACAGTGCAATAGGTACAAAGTAAAATTTCCAGCACTTATGTCTAAACCACATTCTATGGTTTTTATACCATTCCCACCCCATTTCTAAACCATCAAACATCCTCAAGTAATCAAGAATTCAACCAATACCTCTTCAATACCTTCACCTAAGCATTTTAACTAAAATTGGCAGCACACACATATACCCTTTCCTTCATAAATTCCTACTTATCCAACATCATAAAGGCAATCTACCCACCCTATTCACACACTACACACTGAATTTCATTCATCTTCAATCATCCTCAAATGAATCAAGACCCTAACCTATCATATTTACCAACCCCAAGTTCACATAATTCATGCAACAAGCATCACCATAAATGCTTCTAACTAACCATTAAAAGAGTATAATAGAATCCTTACCTAAACAAGCTTCTTACTCTTCAATCCTTTAGCTATCACACCTCTTCACCACTTCACCTTACACAAGCACATATGATCATCGATATGGGAAGGAGTAGAAAACTTGAGCTTGATCACATGAAGGGGGAAGTACTTAGGTGGAAGAAAGAAGTAGCAACTAATTAAATGAGTGGAGAAAAATTTAATGAAAGTGAAGGGAAGATGAGAGAATCGGATGGGAGAGAAGAGAAAGCAAGTTATTTCTTTAATTCCTTTGTTGGAAGAGTCGAAGATGGCATGGAAGAAGAGACAAAGAGCATTTATTAGGTTGAAGGGTGTCATGACATGTGTCATGACACTTGGAAATCAAATAAAAATTCCAAAATTCAATTAAATTCTTTTAATCAGATGACAGTGATAGACACCTATGCCGGGAAATGTCAGGAATGCATGTACAGGTATTTTTATGTGCACAAATTTAACTATTCACAAATATCAGTATGCATGAACAATCCTAATTAATCCCAATCACTCTCATCCTATGCCAAATTACCATACTACCCTTCCCATTGAGGGTGGGATGTTACAACAAGAGTAGGAGGTTTGAAGATGGGTTAAATATGGAGATCAGAACGAAGCTAGCTATTTCTAATTTAGGTAGTTTTACGAAGTTCTGAGCAGCCTCGATCAAAATTGAATAGTTGTTAAAGGATGGCTAGGGAGAGTACAGACAGGAGTCTAGAATGAAGAGACGGAGTGAATCTTAGGCTGATTCTGGTAGAAGCTTCAATAAACGTCAGAATAGATTGTCTCAATTCTAGGCTAGATCGAGAAAGTTTGGGTTTCGACTAAGAGGTATATTTGTTCAGAATAGTTGAGGTAGAGGACAAGTGCCTCTAGGCAGTCACAACAGATGCCTAATTGTGAGCATTGTGGTAAGAAATATGGTGGTAAGTGTTGGAGGTTATCGGGAGTTTGTTTCTATTGTGGCTCTGTAGAGCATCTTCTTAGAGATTATCCTGAGACATTCGGACCACAGTTTGGAGTTATAGGAGGAACAATGACTGAGACAATGGTTCAGTAGAGTAGAGCTATTGGATCTGTATAGAAAGGCAGAGATAGAGGCAAAACTCAGTCAGTAGGGCCTAGTGTTAGGACTGAGGTGCGAAGTAACCAGTCGCAGTCTCAGGCCAAGGTCTATGCCATCACCAGATAGGAGGAGCAAAACTCCCCAAATGTGGTAGCAGGTGTGTTGAATGTTTTTCATTTTGAAGCATTTGCATTGTTAGATCCAGGATCTACATATTCATTCATCACACCACATTTGACATCTATATTGCATTGTGTGTGAGAGATATTGAAATATGGATTACAGGTGAGTAACCCAGTGGGTAGCACAATAGTGATTGGTGAGATATATAAAAAATGTATAGTTTGGATTGATTAGGCAGAGTTAGAAGTTGATTTGATTGTATTACAATTAAAGGAAATAGATGTTATTCTAGGCATGGATTGATTCACTGCTCATCGAGCTGTGATGAACTGTTATAATAAGTAGTTCTTGAATCCCCTAATTAGCCAAGAGTACTGTTTGGAGGAGTTAGTCAGGCAGTGCTAGCCCTACTAATTTCGTTCATGGATGTTTTGAAACTGATCTAAGGCTGATGTGAGGCTTATCTGGCCCACGTAGTTGATACCCGGAATGAACAAACCATTCAGGATATTCCAATTATTAGGGATTTCCTGGATGTGTTTCCTGTAGAACTATCAGGTTTACCCCCAAAAAGGGAGACGGAGTTTACCATAGACCTCGTTTTAGGTACCACTCCTATATCAATTCCTCCATATAGGATGCACTTGTAGAACTAAAGGAATTGAAGACCAAGCTATAAGAGTTGTTAGATAAAGGTTTCATCAGGCCTAGTGTGTCACCTTAGGGAGCTCCGGTATTATTTGCAAAAAAGAAAGATGAAACTCTGAGATTGTATATTGATTATCGGCAGTTGAATCAGGTGATAGTTAAGAATAAGTACCCATTGCTAAGAATTGATGATTTGCTTGATCAGTTACATGGAGCTTAGGTGCTCGCAAAGTTAGACTTGAGATCGGGATATTATTAGTTGAAAATAGCTAAGGCTGATGTACCAAAAAATGCATTTAGAACAAGATATAGGTACTTCAAGTTTTTGGTGATGCCATTTGGATTGACTAATGCCCCAACAACTTTTTTTAGCCTTGATGAATAAGGTATTTCAACTTTATTTAGATCGCTTTGTGATTATATTTATTGATGACATCTTGATGTATTCAAAGTGTAAAGAAGAACATTCAGAGCATTTGAGATTGACTCTATAAATAATGAGAGAGAAATAGTTGTATGCTAAGTTCAATAAGTGTAAATTTTGGCTTGATCAAGTAGTATTCTTGGGCCATATAGTGTCTGGACAAGGCATTCAGGTAGACTCAAATAAAGTAGAAGCAGTGCTGAAGTGGGAGGCTTTAAGGAATGTGTATGAGATCTGAAATTTCCTTGGATTAGCCGGATAGTACAGGAGATTTGTTAAGGGGTTTTCATTAATCTCAACCCCTTTGACAAAACTTTTGAGGAAGATTGTGCCTTTTAGATGGAATGATAATTGTCAGAGAGGTTTTGAAGAGCTTAAGCATTGGTTAACTACAACACTGATGTTAGCTATTCCATCTGGAGTGTAGAGTAATGCTTCACATCAGGGATTAGGATGTGTGTTTATGCAGCATGGCAAAGTGATAGCATATGCATCGAGACAATTGAGGTCTCATGAGTTTAATTATCCTGTACATGATTTATAACTTACTACTTTAGTATTTTCTTTGAAGATTTAGAGACATTACCTGTATGGTGAAACTTTTTAGGTAGTTACTGATCATAAAAGTTTAAAATATTTGTTGAGTCAGAAGGAGTTGAATATGAGACAGAGGAGATGGATAGAATTGTTGAAAGATTATAATTGTACAATTGAGTATCATCCTAGCAAAGCTAATGTGGTAGCCGATGCATTAAGTAGGATGTCCAATGGTAGTGTGGCTCAAGTACAATTATCAAGGTTATCGACCCTAGTTCATTTGAGAGCACTGAATGTTGAATTGAATTTGGGACAGAATGAAGCATTGATAGCTACATAGAAGTTGAGACCTATATTGCATGAAAGAATCAGAAAGGCTTAGAACAGAGATCCAAAATTTTTGAAGTTAATTGAGAAGTTGAAAGTGAATCTAGATTCTGAATTTGAATTGAGAGATGATACATTGTGGTTAAAACAGAGGTTGTATACCCGATGTTGAAGATTTAAGGAAAGAGATTATGGAGGAAGCACATGTAACAACTTTTCTATGCATCCTGGTACTACTAAGATGTATAATACGCTAAAGCAACATTTTTGGTGGCCATGGATGAAAAAGAAAGTGGCTAAATATATGGCTAAGTGTTTGCCTTGCCAACAGATAAAGGATGAGCATTAAGCTCCGATTGGTAAGTTATAGTCCTTGCCTATTTTAGAGTGGAAATGAGGGAGAATCATGATTGACTTTATTATGAGTTTGTAGAGGACTCCAAGGCAACATGATGCCATTTGGATCATTATTGATAAATTGACCAAGTTGGCTCATTTCTTGTCAGTGAGAGAGAATAACTCACTAGATTAATTAGCTCAGATATATGTGAATGAATTAGTGAGATTACATGGGGTTCCAGTGTCCATTGTATCAGACAGGGATCTTAGATTTACCTCGAGATTTTTGGGTAACTTATAGACAGCTTTGGGTACAAAAATGAATTTCAGTACTGTATTTCATCCTCAGACAGTTAGTCAGAGTGACAGGACGATTAAGATTGTTAAGGATATGCTCAGAGCTTATGTTCTGGAGTTTCAAGGAGCATGGGATCAGTATGTGGCTTTAATTAAATTTGCCTATATTAATCAGTATCATAGTAGTATCAGTATGGATCGTTTGTCTTTATGTTAGGATGAAGAGGGTCGAAGAATTGTCAAAGGCCCATAATTGATTCAAGATACTGTTGACAAGGTGAAATTGATCCATGGTAGAATTAAAGCGGCAAAAGATAGACAGAAGAGTTAAATGGATCAGCACAGAAGAGATATGGAGTATCACGTAGGAGATAGAGTATTTATGAGAGTATCACCTTAGCGAGGTGTGTTGAGGTTTGGTAAAGAGGGTAAGTTAAGCCCAAGGTACATTGGTCCATATGAGATAATCAAAAGAATTGGGCCATTGGCTTATAAGTTAGCCTTACCTTCTGAAATGGCACAGATACATAATGTGTTTCATATGAGTATGCTTAGGAGATATCGGTCAGATTCGACTCATGTGATACCGACTCAGGAGATTGAAGTTTCTGGTAATCTGAGTTATGTTGAAGAACCAATTAAGATAATTAGCTATCAGAATAAACAATTGAGAAATCGAATGATCCCATTGATGAAAGTACTTTGGAGAAACCATTCAAGTGAAGAAACCATATGGGAAACGGAAGAGACATGAAAAGACATTACCCCTATTGATTTGATTATTCAGGTAAGAATTTCGAGGAAAAAATTTCTTAAGGGGGAAGAATTGTAATATCTTGTTTTCTGGTATATGCTTAGGGTTCAACCCTAGATTAAATGTTACATATACATGCATAGCATTAGCATTCATACACAAATTGATATTTGTACACATTACAAAGATAGCATATGCACTCAATTGACTTATTCCAGGGTATGAAAGAACTTAAGTGAACATAATGTGAATTGTGATTTGGTATGTCTTAAATTTTGGTATGTTTGGATTTCAATTAGTAAATTGGAATTAAATGTTATTAATTGAGAGATTAATGGATTAGATGTACATTTGGTAAAAAATAAAAATAAAATCCAAATGGTAGGACAAATTGATACATGGAAAATTAGGGTGAATAAGTTTAAAATTGAGTGACATTTGGCATAGTAAAATGTGTGACAAGTGAACCAATCTTAGGGTGACATGTGGACTACTTAATTAGTGACAAATGGAAACATCTTGAGAGGATTAGTAGCAGCATCTTGATTAGGAAAATGTAAGATGCCTTAGGACAAGTGTTGTGCTTTAATGGTGACACCTAGCATATGAAGTAGCAATTTTCTGCAGTAGAGTTTTGCTACTTCGTTCTTTTGTTTTCATCATTGAAAATTGCTCCTACTTTCTCCTCTATATTTTGCTTGAACTATAGCCAAATTGTTGCACTAAAACTAGCTTTTTACCTTACACAAAATGGCCAAGAAAACCAGCTAAACGTTGCCTTCATCTTACTGTCCGAAACTAACATGTTTTCATCTTAAGTTTGTGATGAATTTTGCTTGCATGGAGACTTGATTTAATATGAAGTTTGAGCTTAATTGAAAGCTTAACAAGTAAGTGACAATTTGAGTTTTATGGCATGTCAAATGATATAAGAATGATGCTTGAATTGGAATGAAATGCATGTGTTATTGGTGAAGATATGTGCTGGAAAATGTTACATGAACTTAGAAGTTTTTCTGTTTTGTTTTTAGTACATGGAAACTGTGGAGTATAGGCCATTATGAGGATGAATTGGATTGGAATTTAATGTATAAAGAAGGTGGATTTATGCTAAAGAAAGATGTTAATTTGATGTCCTTGAATTAGGAAAGAACTAGGACTATATGTATAATAATGTAAAAGTTACTGGTTTGATTTTTGATGCCAAAGAAAGTTGTTAGAAAATGTTATTTAATTGAGGAGTAATTAAACCTATATGCATGAAAATGAAAGATAGATTTCTGGTTTGATTTTTGATGCATGAAAGCTAGGATTTATGACTTGTTAATTGAATAATTTTGAACTGGAATAGGAGAGGTTATTGATGAGGAATTGGAGTATAATTTAGGCCTAATAGAGGTATAATTGATGAACTATAAATAGGATGTTTTAATTTTGGTATAAAGTGTTAAAAAAATCTGGAAAAGTGAAAGAAGAATTGCTGGAATATGTTAGTTGTAGTGTTTTCACTAACATGCATCGATATTTTGGCCGTAACTTGATCTGTAGACATCCAAATGGGATGATTTTAAGTTTAGATTAAACTATAGACATATGGATATATTTTTTAGCAAGGAATCAAATTTTAAATTCTGTCTCTAAGAGTTTTAAAATTTGGCTTGAAGTTGAGATTTTGGATTCTGTCACTGTTTGAGAGTCGTCTGTAGTATTTTGGGTATAAATCTAGGAATAATGTACCAAATTGTATGAACTTTAGTTCAATAGAAACAAAAAAGATGTAGAGAAACATTTTTTTAGAAGAACATATTATCTAGAAACCTCAGTTTCTATGTCAAAATAGCAATGAAAAACTAATCTGAAACCTGTCCTAAGAAAATTTGGAAAACTAATGAAGGAATTGGATGGTGACTTTTTAATAACCCATCCCATGATTGTGGGAAGACATATACTATTGTGGAAATTGCATAGAAGTAAAGAAAATGTTCTTTTGTGTGATTTTTGAACCAATTAAGGATAAGATATTTAAGTATGATGTATTTGGACTTGATTAAAGTTTAAAAAAAATTTGGTGTTGGAAAAGTTGGTTAAATATGTGATAAGTTTTGATTGATAATTGATGTTATACTTCAAGGAAAAGAATGTTAGATAATAATGCATCTGAGTTTGGTATGAAGGGGTGTTAAAGGAATGAAGATATTTATATGAATGCAAATGTATTCCAAAGGATATTAATAATACATTAAGAATGAATGAATGAGAATTGTGAATTATGTGAAATATTTGTAATGCTAGAAAAGAGTTAGTAAATGTATGATTAATGAATGGAGCATGATCAAATCTACTTAAGGTATTAATCTAAATGCAAACAAGACATATCCAAGTAATAATAAGTGAATGATTATGAATTATGATTAAGGAAACATACCCGGGATAGTTATTGGGCATGCATTAAACATGACATATGAATATATGTGCACAAATGAATAAGTATTTGATTGATCGAATTTGTAATGTAAATTATGTATGAATTGTATGATTTTAGACATCTAAGTTGGACATCATTTAGACGTTGCTGGACCATCTAGGCAATAGCATAAATTGGAGCATACTGTGAGTCAACCTAGATGATCTTTCTGGGATTGATTTTATTCTATTTAACTTCCAATTATTGAACTGTTTGTGATTTGTATGTGAATTCTGGACATTAATGGTCCAAGGAGTTTGATATTTGGGAATGTATTGGAAGTGTGTGTTTGCATTTGAGTTCTGACTAATTTCTGAGTACTCAACGAAAGTTGAATGCCGAACTGAGATTCGATGAATCTAAGATTTTGTCTGTGCAGCATAAGTAAATGTTTTGATGGTATATTCTGTTATTTGATGCATTTCATAAAATACATGTTCAAATAAGGACATTATGATTAGAATAGCCAGTCTGAGAGAGCTTTAAGCTCAGAATTCTGCACGTAGAGCTTTGCTTTGTGATTTTTGTACCTAATTGAGCTCAATGGGCCAGTATCTGTATCTATATCTGAAAGGCGCTCGATCACAACAAATAATAATGAATCTAGAGTCTCATATGCATCTACATTTGTATATTTATGATTATGAAATATATGAGTATGAAACTTTTTCTAAAATTGTGATAATAAAGTGATATGCCGTGATAACGTGATTGATTGAGTTATACATATGCTAAAAGAAAGTATATGAGATGTGTGACATTCATTATGTCTTATTGAGATGAAAAATGTTTGTGAAATTGGTTGGTTGTGTAATATTTGTGTATTTGACTTGAGTGAGATCATCATTGATAGCTCACTCATTGAGTTTGCAAAACTCATCAAAAATTGCAACGTGGCTTTTCAGGCACGAGTCAGGAGACCTAGTTCCTAAGATTTTCTAGAGGAAAATTTTAGATTAAGATATGGATCAAAGGTCTGTCAGCTGACATCAGAGGAGTTATAGATTGTATTTTGTAGTGTCTTTGACATATAGAGCTTTTGCACAAAAGATTGTAAACTTTCTCATATTTGGTAAATGTAAATATTTGTTTTAATGACTACATTGTAAACTTTTGTTAATGAATGAAATGAAGCATTGAGGTTTCAAGTATTGTGTATTCTTTATGATGCCATTTAAGAGATTATGTCTGCTCTATCATACCATTGTCATAGGATATGTACTTGAATGTCCTCTAGATGTTTAAGTATATATTCTATGGTAATGAGATGTTACATTGTAAGTCTCTCCATTAATACTATACTAAATTCAAACTCCTTGTAAGTCTCTCCATTAGCACTATCATAATTAGTTTCTATCTATTGTCAAACTCCAAAATGATAAGGATCAAATTTCTTTTATAACAAGCTATAAGCAATATCAAATCCCATTCAAATATCTAGGTATACCTATCACTAATAAAATATCGAGCTATATGGATTGCCAACCTACCTTAGATTTTATCCATAAGAGATTACCAATTAGAAAAACAAATTCCTTAATTATACTAGGATAATTTAACTTATTATTACGAACAACATGCATGTATATTGATCTTCACATCTTTACCTACCTAGTAATCTGATCAAAATCATAAAAAATAATGAGAAAATTTCCATGGAATGGAAAGGAAGATAAATCCATTAGAGCCAAGGTTAAATGGCCTGATATTTTCTCTCTCAAATTAGAAGGGGGCTTGAGCATTAAACCTATTACTGTTGTTGACAAAGTATTGTTGGCTTAAAGACTTTAAAAGTTACTAGTTAATAAGGAGTCTATTTAGGTAAAATGGATTAACTCAAATTTCATTAAAGATCAAATCATTTGGAAGATAAGGGCTAGATTCAAATCAAATCATAGGAAAGATAAGAGCCAAATACAAAACCTCCAATTTCTTAAAACATATCTTAAAAACTTTGCAAGATAATGGGTTTGTGTTTAAAGACAATAGGTTAATGCTTCCTCTGGTGCTCCCTCCTATCTTTAGCTGCTAGACCCCTTCTACCTCTTTTCCTTGGTTAAATCCTTGTTTACTTTTTCTTTAGTTTGTTTTTTACCTAATCCCTTTATTGTTTTAGCCTTTTATCTCCTAGTTCACTCCTGGCATGTTTTTTTCTTACTATTTATAGTAATTTTTCTCCATTTTTCCTACCTTCTAGTTTATTTCCACTTTAGTTATGAACTCCTCCTTACCTGAAGCTTCCTTCCTCCCTAATATGAGTACTTCCTTTCCTTGTGGACCCCTATCTTCATTTCCTCCTCTTTCTCTACTCTTAATAGCTCTTTGCTATGAAATAACATTCTTGCTCCTAAACAACTTCCTCTTTTACAAACTAATACTAGCACTTCCCTTTATACTCTTTGCACTTAAGCTAGGACTAATTGATCTTCAACTCCCCTTATAGCAGCAAGCTTTAGCTTTATTTAGAGACAAGTAGTAGGTAACTATTTTGTTAAATTGGAAACTAGTTATATTACCCCATATATGCAGGAGAAAGGAAAAGTGGTGGCACTACTAAGTAACATCTTAAAAGCATCTGCCTTCAAATGGTCAAATTCTTTGGTTCGTTTTTTCCTCCCAAGAGCCCAACTTATCTTCTCATATTTTAATATGCCATTGCAAATTAGCAGTAGGAAGGTTTGGAAGCTGTTCTCATCAGTTAGCATGGATGTACATTTTTAGATTTAGCACACTAGAAATGGTCAACAATGTCTTAAAGATGGGGCCATGGATTATCAATAACAAACCAATTTGTCTTTAGAGATGGAGGCTAGATTTCAATACGGAGAAAATTGGATGACATAATGTCCCCCATTTGGGTGAACTTTGACATCATATAATTGGAATATTATTCCACAATGAGATTAAGTCACATTGCTTGTTATATTGGAAGACCACTGGGCTTAGATACCAATTTTTAGCATAAAATGTATAGGCTATACTAGGGTGTGATAGAGATAGAGACTAAACAAGATCTCCTTAATTCTATACCCATTATGAAGATAGATGTAAATGTGGAACTAAAGAAGAAAAAGCTAACATGAGTTACCAATAGAAGTTGAATTTAGAGGAGTATAAAAAATAATGGTAGTTAATAATAAGAATCTTTAGTAGAGGTGATTATAAAGAGCTAAAAAGCAAAAAAGTAAAATAATAAAAAATATTCTTCCTATTACAATAAAGGCCCCTAAAAATAACACTTCATCAAATGGTCATGAGTTTATTGACTATAATCAATCTAATCAAGATCCACCTAACTATCGAAGAGAAGATGGGAGTTCAAAGCAAACTCACTGAGTTACACAGTGTTTATAAAAGAAATTCTCCACTATAATATTTAATGCCAACTTGATATCTTAGACTACTAAACCCTCTAACCTTTTAAGGAAAAGCCTAAAGTAGTCGAATAAATGAAAATAAAGAGAAGACTTTCAATGACTCCAATGATTCTCAACAAAATGATCTAAGTTTCATCTGTAACAGAAGAAGAAGATCACACATGAAGGCAAAGGTAAAGGCATTAGTAACTCATCAGATTGTCACCTAATATCTATTATTTCGTTAAATGAAGGGGATAAAGTGCTCCAAAAAATAAAAGGTACTCCAAGACTATTTAAACTACATAAATGCTTTTATTATTGGGTTACAACCAAACTTAAGTTAGAAGCTTACACTAATAAATTTTCATTTCTAAACAGAGGTTGGTCTCTCACTATTAACCATGCTCACCACTTCTATAGTCAAATTACAATTACTTTTGATGGATCTAAAGTAAAAGATAATCTTATATCTTCATTTATCCTATATTTTTCCATTAAAGTACACTTTTTTCTTGATCTAAAGGAAACTTACATCACCATTGTATTAGCAATCAATCTATGGTTGTAATGTGGCTTAGATAAGGTATGTCAAAAAAAATTAGGTTCAATAAATTGAAGGAAATCATTTAAACTTATCCTCACAAGTTTCAACTTATATCAATTTAAAACTCACTTGATTCAAACAACATCCTTTTCAATCACCTCTTTTTTTACTTTTTATATTTTTTTCTCTATCTTTTAATAAGAACGTCAAGTGGAATTTTTTTATACTTCTTCCCTAATCTATAAAAAATGAAAAATCAAAATAATTTAACTTAAAACAATTAATTTACTTTTCATGGAAATAGTCAAAATCCTATGATAATAAGCTTTAAACATTTCCTTCAATTTAGGGGCTCCAAATTATTAAGGACATTAACAATAAGAAGGGTAAAGGTGACTTGTAACAAGGTTAGTATGCAAGAAAAGAAAGGAAAAGGCTTAAATTAGTTTTTAGGAATAAAAAGTAAGGTAGGCCTATTTAGGTCAAAAATGGTTATCCCAAGTGCCCTTATCATCTCTATACACAAATTCATCAAAACTTTAGCCTTAACATGTATTCAAAAACAAGTTCTAGCATACATAAGCTTTTTTTTATAACACACAATAAAAAGAAATGTATGAGCACAATGATGAATGCTCTTAGGCTCAAAGCTCATATAGGTGTCAAAATGCATCAAATCATGCACACTTTCATTCAACAAAACCAATGAGATGCTTAAAGTAATTTAACGAAAAATATTAGTCATGTTTGTTTCTTTTGTGCATTATTTCTTAAACCAAAAATTTATCATAACTTAAGAATTATTTATAAACAACAATTAGAAAAATTATGAGGTATCATGAGGAGTAATAAATATATGGATCATAGTATTTATGAGTTTAAACACAAATCACATAGTTCATCATAATTTTTATGCTCGTTTCCTCACACCTAAATCATACATTGTCCACATTTTATGCACAAGATGCTCACATACCACAAAATAATGAACAAAGATAAAGCACAGAGTAAAACACTCCCTTGAGTTATGGGCATCTAAAAAGAGATGTAATATGGTGTCGGTGGACATGGTAGAGTTTTCAAACGTTGAGGATTGGTTGTTGTTTTAGTGCTATAAGGTTGTTAAGAAAACCATAAGAAATTAGGATTTTTCTTTTTTATAAATATTATTTTTAATTTATAAATTATTTTTTTATTTTCAAATTTTAATATATGTTTTTTATTTTTTTAAAATTACAAATTTCTTTAAAACCAAACAAACTACTAATATGTATAAGGCGTGATCATGCCTTATAAATCTGAGTATTATGGAATTGTGAGGTTTCTAATCTAGAAAGCTAAATCACATAAAGCCTGATCTTGCCTTATGAGAATTAGCATTTGGCAATTTAAAGTCTTTAATCATGACAACTGAATTACATAAGGCAGATCACGCTTTATGAAATTTAGTATTTTGAAATTTTTAAATCCATTACCATCTTAACCCACTAAACTAATTTCTAAAAAAATGAAAACTATATATAACTAAAACAAAACTAATAAAAACTATCTTATTTTGGGTTACCTCCCAAAAAATGTAATTATTTAACATCGTTATGCTTGACAGGGCTTTTTTTTCCACAAACTTCTATTTAATTGCAGTTTTGTACTCCTGTAGTAATGCTACTAGCCCTTCCTCTTGCCTTATAGTCAATCTTTTTAAGATGATTGTAAGTAATGATTCTCTTTCATCAAATAGACACATTTTAGGTGATTAGGTAAGGCTTTCAACTTTATCTTTGGAGCCTATAAAATAGAACTAACATTTTCTTATGAGCTAGAGTAATTTCAACACGTAAAGTTTTTTAATACATTAACATTACTGATAATGATTCAACAACTTCACAAGTTTCATAAACTTGCTCATTTACTTTTGGTTTAGCACTAAACTCTGACTCATCATCAACATTTTTTTCCTTACAATATCCTACATAAATAAATCCACAATATCTGTTGTGTCTAGTTTCTATTTTTTAATTTCCTTCATATCTTAATTTTGGTTACAAATTCTTGTGATTTGATCTAAATGAGAGATAAATTGAATGAAAATGGTGTGAAAATTGCATGCATGTTGATTGAATTATATTATGAATTTTGCATGAAAAATTAAAGTTCACGTAATTTTGCATGAGAAAAAATAAATAAATTAGTCACCACTTGCATAAGGTGGTGACAAATGTGTCACCACTATGCATAAGCTTGCACGGATGACCAACCCTTATGGGGGTGACAAACATAGTCACCCCCATGCAAATTCTTATGCTCCTTTAATCCGTTTGTTTTATTACGTGGCAACTATAAATTGAAGGGGCAAGAAAACCTAAACCTAGATGAGGTTAAAAATAGAAAGGAGAGGATGGTGGCAACAACATCTTTTCCATTCTTCATTCTTCACTCAACACACCCAAGGCAAATAGAGAGAAAGAAGTCGAAGAGAAGAGAAAGGAAGCAGAGACCAGTCAATTGAGGGGAAGAAGAGAGAAACATAGCAAAGAGGAGAAGGCAGTGTGAGCATCTGGGAGAGAACAAGCTGAGGCAGAAGGCGAGAGCTAATGTGAGAAGCTTGGGAGGGGTAGAAGACCACTGCCTTCATATTCATCCAATCTTTGTTTGCTTATTCTGTTCATCTATTGCTCTGTTTCTTATTGTTACTCAACTTATTACTTTCATAGTTTAGCCGACTGTTATTTGTAATATCTTCATAGTTCAATTAGTTATTTACTTAGTTTACTACTTAACTACTTCTCTTATACTAATAAAGATGGGATTGAAATGTTTAATGATGATGGATCTTGTGATACTCGTGATGGGTTGGTCTCCTTTTTTAGGATTAATGTAGCTATTTTAGTCAAATATGCATGATTGAGGGATTGTGTTGTTATCTTATGTGTTGATATAGTTTCTGAACTGAATGGATGTAATAGCATGATCAAACTTTGCATCATTTTCGTATTAAACGAAGGATCGAGAGAAGAAGTTTAATATGGAACGAGAAACGATAGCCACTTAGGTAGAAGTAGAAATAAATTAACTTAAATGATAATTAATAGTCAAGTTTCTATAATTAATTTGGATGATAACTTGTTAAATACAAAAGTTAACTTAGTTTATTATTCAAGTTGATCTTAGAACCCAACTGTTAATTTTAGTAACACGACTACCCAATCATTTTCCCTTAGTCATGCATAGGAGATTAAATTGGTGAAATTAATTCTCAAGAGTTTCCACTTAGATTAATTTTTTCATTTTCCTCCCAATTAATTTCGTTTACTTTTCAGTTTAATTTTGTGATTTCCTTTAAAGCCTTTACTTAACAAACTAGCATGGCACACTCAATTTTCTTATCACCAATAACATATAAAATGTAAACATACCTAGAACTTTGCATTTTTTTGTAATTTTCTATTTTTCATAGATGATACATTCTTACCCCAAATTATTCTCTCTTTATCCTTCAGCTTCTTTTTATTTTTACATAATTATTTCAAGAACTTTGCATATTTCAAAAAAATTTTGGTAGCTTTTAGAAGTGTTATATTGATTTCCACCTTTTTGAAGGTTTCTAAGATCTCTCTTTCATATTCCTCTCTTTTTGATCTAGCCAACCTGCTCGAAAAAGATGGTACATAGGCATTAATTGATATCAATGAAGATAAATCATCTTTTACCTTTATTGATTCTTGAGTTAGAGGTTCATCTTTCGTTTCTCCTTCATGGTGCTTTTCTATCTCCATTGGTAAAGAAGATCTAGATTGAATTTCCTTGCCACTTCTCAAAGTCATTACACTCACATTCTCTGTAAGATTCACCATTGTTTAGGAAGGTAATTTTCATGATGTTTGTGCTTCCAATTTACTAATAGATATGGCTAATTGAGTGAATTGGTTTCTTAAGTTTTGAAAGCTTGCTTTTGTTTCCTATTCAAATTGTCGAGTATTAGTAGCAAGTGCCTTAACAACTTCATCCAAAGGCATACCTGAATTTGAAGAATGAGACTGAACATATGTAGGAGATTGAAGTTGTCTATTGAAATTGTGAGGTTGGTATCTTTTTTCCCCCTCCTTGATTGTCTATAGTTTGGATGATCCCTCCATCTTGGATTATAATAATTGGAACAAGTTCATACTTTCGTTGAAGTTGACTAGGAAATCCCTTTATTGCATTAGCTTCTTGAAGGGAGTCTTATTGCAATGTAGGGCACATATCCGTAGGATGTTAAAAGAATAAACATATTTTGCACACATGTTTCGATTACAATTGACCTATAGCTACTTAACGAACTAGAGTAGTTAAATTTGAAATTTTATCCTCAAGGTTTGTGTTACTTACCTCATTCATGTACTTAATAATTCCATCCATCCTTGTCCTAAGCAATTGAGAACATATTTGATATTAATTGTCTGGCTGCTTCAAGTGCTTTATTTACTAAGCTCCTCCGCTAGTTACATCAATAAAACTATAAGCCATTGGTAATAAACCTCCATAAAAGTACGGAATCAAAAGTTGGTCAGGAATTTGATGGTGTAGGCAGCTGGCACATAACTCCTTAAACCTTTCCCAATATTTATACAATGTTTCTCCAGTGAATTGTGTTATCCCACATATCTCATTTCTAATATTGGTTGCTCATGATGTGGGAATTAACTTCTCCAATATTTTCATCTCATTCCATGCTGTCACTGAACCCTAGGGGAGATAATATAGCCAATCGTTTGTCTTATATTTTAATGAGAATGAGAAGTCTCTGAGATTAATTTGTTCTTATATCACCCCTTATGGCATCATTCCAGAGCATAAAATATGAAATTCCTTCATATATTTATGTGCATCTTCACCAGCAAGACCACAAAAAATAGGGAGTAAGTGAATCAAACTAGATTTCAATTCAAAATCTACCTGAACATCTAGAAATTATATGCACAAGGTTGTTGATTCAAGTTTGGTGCTGTTAACCCCCTCAACAATCTAGTGTTAGTATTTGCCATCTTTTCTTCAACTTCTTGAAAATTAAAGTGTTCACCAATTGTTAGATCTATCTCAACTTTCAATTCTGGAGGTGAATGGCTACATCCTTGCATAGTCTGTTTCCTTAAACGATGCATCGTCTTCTCAATTTTTGGATTATATTACAATTCAGCTGTCTTAAAAGAGTGAGTCATACAAAACAAGAGATTATTATTAAACTTTAAACTAATGAAAAGAAACTAAAATAGTTTTGCAGCAACTGCTCCAAATTTTGATCAATTTGTCGAAGCCCTTAAAATTAATTATAATTCTCTAGCTTTTTATAATAGTCATAGAACCAAGTCAAATCCCAAGATAACTAAACACTAATTTCAATTAACAAAATAAGGAATCAAAATAAATCAACCAAAAATAAAAGTGAGAAATTCAGTAGTATTTAACTATGATTCAAGGGAAAGATTTCATCTAATTATAACATTGATCATTGAAATCATTGATTTAAAAATAATAATTTTTATAATTCAAGCAGTTTGTTTGAAACATATTAGGATAGTCATAATAAGTTTCAATTTTTCCAAAATTAATTAATTCAAACCTAACATTCAAAACAAAATTTATCATTAATTGATTGGATATGATAACATTCCACATCAATTAAATGATAACAATAAGCTTAGTGAAAAAGACTAGACCTTAAATTAAATAAATGAGATAGCTACAACTATTCAACTTAGTTTTCTTGTTTATCATAAGTTAAATATGTAATTTCATAAATAGCCTATTTGCTATTTGTACCAGTCCTTCATAAAAGTTACGAGTCACTGAATTTATGGATAGTTATAGAATAATCAACATCAAATTAATTTGTCAGATTAATCAATATTAATTATTCATGAAATATAAGAATACAAAACAAAAATACTAAAATTAAAACATAAATATAAGTTTAGAATAAAACCTCACAAGGTTACAACTAGAGTTTTGAATTAAAATATTTGGGTTTAGCCACACATGATTTTAGTTTTAAAACCAAAAATAGAAGAAAAGATGAAAGATTTAGAGAGAACTAAGTAGAAACTAAATGGAGTGTTCAAGAATGTGAAAGACACGTTTTCCTCTTCCTTTCCTACTCTAAACGTAGTATAGTTTTATCTTACAAAGATTCTCATTTAAAACAAATCCAAATTTCTATATAATAAGGATGAAAAGTAGTTTCTTAATTGAATTCTAACTCTTTAAGTGAATTGAAATTAGATGTGATCTCACCTTATTCACTGTAGCAATCTATCCATTTTTTTATTTCATGATTTTGACTAATAATATTCCAATTTGAAACTATTTTTCCTTTTTATCTCCTAAAACAAAACAAACGTTAATTTTTTTATTTAGGCATTAAAATATATCCAAATCAAAACAGATAATTCTAATTAACATAACAAAATAGCATGTTACGTAGGTTCATATCCAAATTTATCTTCACCAATACAACCGTAAGAGATTGTCATCCATCAAAAATCTCACGAGCAATAGTGGTTACATAGCATAATACTGCCTATTAGTCCATAAGACTCTGGCATCTCTTTGTCTTAACTTCGTATGTATTTATCAGCAAGCTTGGTAAATTAAGTTTGATTCATTTTAATTCAAATTTTATATATTGAATTTAAATTGAATACATTCAACTTTGAAGGATTGGTTTAAATTGTTAGTACATAGTGGGAGTCTTATTACGTACCCCAGATCTACATGAAAGGATCAAAAATGAAAGTAATGCAGAATACCTAGATTTCGGTTCCATCTCTGATTCCGATGCCGATTCTGAGCTCCAAATGTCTCTAAATCTCTCGGGGCCTTTAGCAGAAAGTGCTCACCGACTTATGGGCAAAGCCTTTCTATAGTTTCCTCAGGTTCTGAGCTTCCCTAACGGGTTAGGAATCCTTATGCTCGTGAACGTTTTCTGAGTAATTGCAGGAGACCTTATCTTTATATAGCTTCCATATCGGGCTTCCCCATCACAAGGCCGATATGGACCTGGTCCACACTAATCGGGACCCATTTTCCACTGGACTTTAACCCATTAATCTAGATCCATTATTGAGCCACTTTATTATCTTTATTTGGATCAAATGGCGTAACTTAACCGATAATTTATTTAAAAACCAAATTGCAATTAATGTTAGTCCAACTTAATAAGACATGGACAAAATTGTCCCTAAGGACAAAAATGTTTTACAATCTCCCCTTTGGACTATCATTAATTGCAGTATACTTTAGTTTTAAAACAATTTTAAAATTCGGTTAAGCCACGCTACTGTATTAGACATCTAAGTTTTGAAAACAAAACATTTGATCCAAAGATAGCGAAAGTCCATCATTCTGTCCCGCAAGGCTTTCAATACAGAAAAGCATCAGATGCATGTGTCCTATGTGACACAGATCCAATACAATCACGAATACCTAATACCCCACTAACATGAATGGGAAAATGGAGTGTGGCAAACTACGATGATACCTTT
>JANVCL010257985.1:0-18855 GCA_026546855.1 Erythroxylum incrassatum
AATTAAACAAGAGTCGTAGAGCTATGATTTACATGAAGAAGTCAAAATGAATTTAAGATTTTAAGTTTTCCCAATTCAATGTACGCGTAGGAGAAATGAGTTCAAGTATATGAGTGTTTTTGTATGGGCACACTATGGAACTATGGTAAGTGAATTTTGGGATGTTATAAGTTTGAAGATGTATTCATGTTGTCTTTAAGGGTTCAAAAGGATTAAGAATGAAAAAAAATTTTATAACCCTTCAAGTAATGCGCACGCTTAAGTTTCACGATTTTAAGCAAGAAAGTTGGGTTCCGGAAACGGGATCTAACACGAAACTTGTTGGGTTGCAAAATAGCCAAATCAACCATTGGTGAAAGGATGATGATGGTATTTAATTGTTAAATTTATATATGTGATGTATTGGATGGAATAATAATTGGTAGAAGGATGAATCATACATTTCTTTAGACTTACTAATGACTTTATGTGATATAGTCATATGTATTAAATGAAATATTGATTTAAAAATTTGAAAGTTCAAAGTGTTTAAATCTGAGTACAAATTAAGCACTAAGAATGCTTAAACATCTCTATAAGATTGATGTGATGAGATTTAACTTTTTCAATTATATATGGGAAATGAGATTACTAATGAATGTCTCCACAAAAAAATTTGATTGGTTCTTTTCGTATCAATATTAATTTTACTGCAAGTGCACAACATAAATATAACTAGCATAGGAAAGTACGGGTCAATCCCATGAAGACTGTAAATACTTGATAAAATGTTATCTTGATATATTAATTAAAATTTTCTCCTTAGTTTTGGATTTATTTTGGTGCTTAAATAGGAAAATTAATGTTTATTTTGTTTTAGGAGACAAAAAATGGAGATTTCATTAAATTGGGGCATTATTGGTGATAATCCCGATTTTTGGATAAAATGAAAAGATTGTTGTAGTGTATAATGCAGATCGCGCGTAATGCCAGATATTGTAATATGTTTTGAACTAGTTACTTGAATTGTGATAAATATTCTTTTTAGACCAAAGATCAATGTTACAATTAGATGAGATCTTTCCCTTGGAGTCAAGTATTATTGAATTTATCTCTTTTATATTCAGTTGGTTTATTTAGATTCCTTGTTAATTTTAGTTAATTATTTAATTAATCAAAAAATACTCACTTTATTTTATTATTTGAAATTAAAAAACTACTATTTAGTTCTTATAGGATTCGACCTGATTCCACGACTAGTATAAAAAAATTAGAGAATCAAAATTAATTTTGACAGCTTTGATAACCCGATCAATACTAATAATTACCCTTCTCCTATTATCTAACCTACAAATTGGATATTTGTTTTTTAATTAAAAATAAAACTTAAACTTAAACTATTAAAATAAAATTAGAAACAATAATGAATGCAGAACATAAAAAATTGCCTAGAAAACTCAGTGTTAAAGATTAATGTCTAGGTGATAAATTACCTTAAAAATTATTAATTAATTAACTTTTTATCATGCAATTATTTTATTGATTATTGGACTATGAAAATTCCTATCTTATGTTAATAACTCTCTCAAGACTCCTAACAACTAATCCATCAACTGATTAACAAAAATCTTTCCAATTAAAACCCCTCAAATTGCATTATTAATTTATCAATTTCGCTAATATATTTGACCCTAATCTAAAAGATTTATGTTGACCTATCTCTATGTTCCAATCATCTCCTGTTAATTATGGTAGATCTATTCTTACAAAGGATTTCTCAATTTCGATTATATGAAATCAAATCATGCCCCAATATTCCAAATATATTAAAACAAGTGTAAAACTCATAATTGAATCACAAAAAATCAATCAAAGTAATTACATTGAATAAAAGATTAAAACATATTGTTATCATAAACTAAGGTTCATCACACCTGATGTTAGACCCCTAAGTCCTAATAGTAGAATTGTGTAGGCATTGGTGAGCCTTGACTAATGTTTGACACTCGGGATAATAGAACAAAGCAAAGACTTACAAGTAGGAAAAGAAAATGGGCAATGTTAGGCGTTTGCATGCATTGGTGCACATTGGCAAAAATCTTTGACGAGATGCAAAAGTCGATGTGAGACTAAAAGAAGGATTGAGGTGGACATTGGGTGGAAGGTTAGTTAGATCACACGCATGATGGTGACATCAAGAGTTCCAAGGTGACTTAGTAAGTTAGATTAAGGTTTGGACCTTATACAATTTGACTTGGCTAAAGTCGTGTTCTTGATGGACTAAAGACTTAGTGTATGCTTAAATGAATGGACCATGACTAATATACTTGACATGGGTAAGCATTAAATTGGACCAATGTGTTATGACAGGTGCTCTGTGCTTGGATGACTCATCATCAACGAATAAAGATCATGAGGAGATCTTGGATGATGTGGTAGATAAGATCACAAAGGATAAACATCAGCTCTAACAGATAAAGATCATGTGGGAGGATCATCTGAAGATAGTGGAGATTTTCGTGGACATGGATAGATCATTCCTAGATAGATGTAATCTTTTATCTTGTTAGTTCTGATGTAGATAAGTCCTATTAAATAGATTCCTAGTTGGATGGGGTTGTCATAGTGTGATGCAATCTAATAAGGATAAGATAGGAAAATATGTGATTTTAGATAGTTAAGTTCTATTAGGATTCTAACTTGGCCATCCAGAGCTGACTATAAATAGCTTATTTGAACCTTGTTGCTTTCGATGTGTGTGAGACATGGAGATAGAGAGAGCATCCTTTATATACTTTAAGGGAAGTAATAAAGATTAGTGTTTGTTGTATTTGTTTCATGCTTATTATTGACATGGATATTTTAGTTCTTTCTTAGTATTCTTACAAGAGAGTGAGCATCAAACATTACAAGTTTCATAAGGCATTCAAGAACAAAAATGTTGGTCAACAATCATATTGAAAGGTTGAATTTGCTTAAACAAACCTAAGCGAGATTTTCATGTAAAGTAGTAGGTGCAACTTACGATAAGTTCAGTGCTTAGAAGACCTTTGTAACAACTGTTATCAAAGCCACATTTCGATATGGCGGGAGGCAGCAATTTGATGAAATGTGTCAATAGAGTGTAGGCACTCATTGGGCTAATTCCATAAGGGGAGGAAGAGGTCATGTCTTACAATACTTGATTTAAGATGTTAGAGACGCAATCCAACAGTTGTAGCATCAAATAGCGGAGTTGATGAAGGCATAAAAGGAGACTAAGTTTGATATGAAGATCCTAACACATTTCGTTACAATATAGGATGTTAGACGGATTGAAAGCACTTTGGTGAAAGTGTGAGAGCCATAAGTTTTTATGGCAAGTGGAGTGCTAAAGACCTCAAAAATTCCTTATGGGATATAGAACAATACTTTGTAGCGGTAATGGTGTCCAATTAGGAGAAGGTGTCGATCACGACTGTGTACTTGGTGGAAGATGCAAACTTGTGATGGAAAACAAAAACTTTTAACGACATTAGTGTGGGTAGACCTACCATTGACACTTGGGAGAAGATTAATAAGGAGCTAGCAGATAAATTCCTCCCTAATAAAACTTTATAACTCTCAAAGGAAGCTTTGAAGACGTTAATGTAAAATAACTTGATGTAGGAGCAAGTGAGGAAGTTCACATCTTTGATGTTAGATGGGCAAAACATGTTTGAGGAAGACAAGTTCAACTTCATAAGCGGCTTGCAAGGTTGGGCACAAATGGAGCTTCAGAGGCAAAACATGAAAGACCTCCCATATGCAATAGTGGTTGTGGATGCCTTGGTGGATCTCCAAATGCCACCACCAATTTAAACTAGCAACGAGGGAAAAAATAATGGTGGGACATGGAATGGCTCGAAGAAAATTAAGGAGAAGGTATGTGAATCTTCTCAATGTAAGTCCAAAAAACAAACAAAACAAGATATTGCTTGTTTCATTTGTGAAGAGATGCACTTTGCTCGTGAATGCCTAAGATGGAAGGTGGGTGAGGAGCAAATAAATTTCATGGTCACAATGGATCAAGGAGAAGGAGAGGATGACTCATCAGAAGAAATCTACCTTAATAGTTATGTTATGTTAGGCACAATGGACCTTGTGAAGAAGAATTCAAATAAAAACAAGATTAAACCTAATGGAGAGGAAATATGGTACATTTGGCTAAGGAGTATTAGAGGAAACCACATTCAAAGGAGTGTTCACAAATTATTTAGATGAGATCATTGAGTTATTTTGGTGGGGGTGGTTTGTTAGACCCCCAAGTCCTAATAGTGGAATCATGCAGGCATTGGTGAGCCTTAACCAATGATTGACACTCGGAAAAATAGAATAAGGCAAAGACTTACGAGTAGGCAAAGAAAAAGGGCGTTGGCATGCATTGGTGCACATTGGTAGAAATCTTTGTCAAGATGCAAGATTCAGACGTGAGACCAAAAGAAGGCTTAAGATGGACATCGGGTGGAAGGTTAGCTGGATCACATGCATGTGGCATGTGAGAGTTTTAAGGTGGCTTAGCAAGTTAGATCAAGCTTGGTGCAAGTTTTATTAGAGTTTCAAACTTTGTACGAGTTGACTTAGCTAAGGTTGGGTTCTTAATTGGCTAAAGACTTAGTGTATGCTCAAATGAATGGACCATGGCTAATGGACTTGAAATTGGTAACCATTGGATTGGACCAGTGTGTTATGATAGGCTTTGGGCTTAAATGACTCATCACCAATAGATAGAGATGATGATGACATCATTACCAGCAGAAGACCTACCCATTCATACTTTAAATCATCATACCATATTGATTAAATTAACATACAAGTAAAATCAAATTATCCTAAAACTAACCTTATAAGTCAATATTAATAATATTCAAATCAATAATCCTATTTAAATCAAAAGCATAATTCTTTACACCCTCATTAAGGTTTCACTCAATGTACTTAAATATTTTAGGTGAAAAGTATCAAACTGTGAAATCAATGCATAGTATAACTTTTACCATAGGCTTGCAATATTATCATATGTCCCCCATTTATGTATAAACTAAAAACAAAAATCAAAAGGTCTTGATAGGGTTGCAATAGGGCTTAGGTATGGTATGATTGGGTTAATAAAAAGGTTTCATTTGAAGGAAAAAGGTAACATTACAAGAAACTTGTTCACAATATATAGAGGTCCTTTCATTGTAAAACCAATGATACTATATACTTATTCGCAATTTTTCTATGCTCGTAAATTTGCTTTTTATTTTTTAATCAAACTATTTTCAAGCATTCATTATATACCACAATTAAAAGAACATTGGACCCTTCAAAATTTCAAGTTTTGAACATTCAAGTAATGTAGACAACCTTCAAGGTTTAAAAATAATAAAAAGGCTTCAAAGAAAGATAGTGTAAAGGCTAATAATTGGGTATAATCAATGAAAAAGGATAAGGCTCAAAATTAGTTATTCCTAAAGATAAATTATGGGTAAGGTAATTATAAAAAAGGCGTAAACAAATTGTTAAATTTAAGCCCCTTCATCACTTCGATGCTTCTAATTTAACAAATATGATCTCAATATGCAGAATAAAAGCAAGTTTTAGAATCATTCAATGATGCATGATAACATATATGAAAGAATAAAAGAGCTTAAAATTTTGAAATTTTGTCTTTAGGCTTAAAAGCCCACAACAAAAATTAAGTCTTATGTGTGTAAATAATATGCAATTTTCATTCAAATTTACTATCTCAGTGATTACTAAAAATATGAATTATAAATGTAATTTTATTCTAACTATCTTCCTTTTGCATACTAATTCAAATTAATATTCAATAGTGAAATACAGTATTGATAGATATATTTCAATTAATTAAGAATATCAGTTAACTAAATTTAATAACCAAGATTATATTAAGCTTAAGAAAATCATTAATCCCTTCCCCACACTTAAAGTTATATATTGTCCTCAACATACACAGTGTAAGCATATAAAATAACTGAGAAAGTTGAGTTGGTACTTTCCTTAGTAAGACAATTTTCTCATTAAGATTTTTGTGATTTTGGTACTGTCGTCCAATATTAGATACATTAACAACCTTGCAAAATATAAAATAAAAAGGGATAAAACAATAAAAAAATAACACAAAAAATTAAGAACATGAAATTATAATAAAAGTATAACATAAAAAAAATACATCCAAATTCTTAGTTTGCTTTCCAAGTAGCGCTTAGTTAACGTCTTTAGCTCGACGTAACTTTTATTCTTAAGGTGACTCAGTTAAACTAATATTTTTGGTATTATTATCAAGCTCACCTCCAAGATATAACTTCACTCGATGGCCATTAACTTTAAAGTTCCTTTATGTGGATGACTTACTGATAAGTGTAAATTGCATCATGTTTAAGGGCATAGTTTGATATATGTTTAGTCGTTAATTCAATCACTTAATATGTGTTTAGGTTTGAATTGTGTTAGTTTGTTAATTATTTTTGTTCTAAGTGTTAGTAGAAGCTTTTGAGCTTAAATATTATATTTTTGAGATACCTTGACGTAATTGCTAGTATTTCAAGGTCAATATCGAAGAACAAAGGAGTTTCAGAGGACATTCGGGTCGAAACAATGGCCCGCAATCATGGCATATCAGGCCATCATGACAGAAGCTCCAGGAATGCCCCACGATTGTGGCCTGCATGCCATGATTTTGATAGAAGGTTCAGATGTGAGCCACAATTATAGCCTGCAGGGCCAGGGTTATGGCTTGTGTAGGGCATACATATAGACACTTACAAACTTCACATTTTAAGGGACTTTTTGGACCTTTCGGACCCCTAAAGAACCCTAAAGTTACCAAAAATATAAAATACTATTTAAAGAAAAACAAGAGGAGGGAAAAAGAAGCTTTTCATGCAGTTACTTTTAGAAACCTTAAGAGAGAAAGAGGAAGAGAAAGAGAGGAGGAAGAGAAGAAAGACGAAGAAGAAGTGGTCTCAACATGCTTCTCGGATTAGGAGGTTTTTCGACATTGCTGCCTTCCCAGATCATCCATTCTAAGTTTCTATTTCCTTTTCATTTCAATTTTATTCATCTATAATGTTGGGATGGATTGTATGATGATAGATGGTAGAATGTTGATGATGTTTTAACTCTTCTTCGGGATTTTATTTTGATTTAATGATAATTTTGTTGATTGTGTTTATTAGATGAATGTCATGATTTAATTGCGTTATTGCGTAATTCGGTAACAAACTAAGATGGTGAATTGAATAAAAAACAATTAAATTAGATTAATGAGAGTTAGGCGATTTAATAGAAACTATGACAAGTCATATTGGTAATTATGCGGAGAGAGATCCCATGTGATATTCTGATAGTTTATTAGAGTGCTTCAGATCTAATTAGGGTATTGGATAATTTATGATTTGAGAGATTACAAATTTCATAATCCAATTAGGGTTAATGGTTATAACTCGAGAGAGAGTAATTAGCCCTAGGATCATCTAGAACCGACACCCATTAACACATAATCAACTAGCTTAGCATTAATGATAGGTAAAATCCCCTTTCTCATAACTTGGTAAATACTTTGGTTGATTTCTATTGTGTGTGTTTATTGCTCAATTGTTAATTACTTCGTGTTTTAACTTTAATTTAATTGGTTGAATTCAATTCTTGTATTTACTTCCCATTATATTGTTTATTTTTAGTTTCATATCTTTTCAACCTTAGATTTTTAAGATTAGATTAAACCCCCTCCTCGTGGGATCAACACCTCTTATACTATAATCGTGACCTATGCGCTTGCAATATTTAAGGACTTAAAAATTTTAAAGCTTGAATGACACGATCAAGATTTTGGCACCATTGCCGGGGAGTGTGAAGAATAGTTTAGTTCTCTTAGTCTAAGGCATTTTAGTAAGTTTTAAGTTTTTGTATTCTACCCATTTTTTATGTGTGTGTCCATGCTTTTGCATGAATAAAAGAGTTACAAGAAGTTCGAGTCACATAGCTAAAATTGTAGAGCTTGACATTACTCATTTAGAGCGTTCAATTAAAAGAGCTCGACATGAAGAAGCAGAAGAAACCGTAAAAGCAACAATGGCCGATGAGTTTCAACTAAAGTTAGATCAAGAGCAAACTAAGGGCATCAATCGAGAGCCCTTATGGATTTCATGAGAGCAGGCTTCATGCAACCAATCAAGGTGTAGCTAGGCCACCTAAGCAAGCAGCTTCCTTTGAAATCAAACCAGCCCTTCTAAATATGCTTCAAAAAAATGTGAAAATTTATAAATTAACGAATGGACTCGAATGTACATATTGTCAATTTCCTTGAAATTTGAGATACCTTTTATTATCATCAGATGTCGGAGGATGCTGTAAGAATGAGACTATTTCCTTTTACCTTAAGGGATAGAACAAAAGCTTAATACCATTCCCCTAACCCGATTAATGTCATCACTTAGGACCAAATAATTCTTGCCTTCTTAGATAAGTACTTTCCCCCTACCAAGACTGTGCAGAGAAGAATGATGACCAAAAGTGTTCCTTGGGAAAGAATAAATATCGCAAAAGAAGGAGAAGAAAGAATTGGGAAAAGGAAGGAAGCAGCATAAGTAACCAGGTGGCGCATGTACATTTTATGAGATTGAGAACTGAGTCACCATTGAAGAAATTTCTTAAACCACCTTGAGCAAAGAAGAGCATCAAGCTAATGACATTAAAAGAGGTGCTGCATAGGAGGCAACCCATGGTTTTTAAATTACCAGTTATTTCCTTGTTTTTAGATATTTTGAATTATGTAGTTAGGTTGTTCTAATTCCAAATGAATATCATAGCCTGCGATAAGGCATTTCAAGCACACATTTTTTAGTCTTTTTCTTATAAAATTACCCTCCCCTTTCCTATATATTCAATTAGAACCTCATTTCTTCCATCACTTTCATTTAGACTCTCTTTCTTTACATATAAGACATTCAAAGGCTCTCACTTCCCTCTACCTACACTCAACTCCCTTACTCTCGCAACTCTTGCACACATTAATTCCTAATGGGGCCACAGATCAAGAAAACTATTAAGCGCACCCAATCCAATAGGAAAGCCCAAATATTGGGCTGCAGTAAAAGAGATAGGGCAGCAGATTACAGAGCGTCTTCCTAGTCTTCTCAGATAAGGAAGGTAACCACTTTCACTCCCTTCGCAATAAACAAATTATGGTTACCAAGTACTTCCATTTTGATACATTAGATAGACAAGAATTAAGAGACAAGGTCGAGAATCTAGCAGTGAGAATTTAATGGGGACAGTTTATTCATTTTCAATATCCAGTTTACAAAGAACTAACCTTAGAATTCTTTATATCCCTTCAGTTCGAATCCAATAAACCTAAGGAATTGTAGGTTAGGTTGTGGAGATAACCCTATAAGCTTAATTATGATACTTTGTATGAAATTTTTAGATTGTTCGAATCGTTCATAGTGGATCAGCTCGATGATTTCTGTGTCACCCCCTACTGGATTGAATTAACTAGGTTAGAGCATGTCGACGCTAAGATTGCACATAACAACATCATCCGGAGCTACGAGCAATTGTTGCTCCACAAATTCAAGTTTCAAACTGTTTTTGACAAAAAAAACTAATAAGTGTTCAACGAAGGAACTTTTCCTGTTGTGGTGCATGGACCACAGTATCCCAGTTTGCACAACCACCCACGTCTTTAATGCAATTATTACTAGTTAAAGTAAAAGGAACAATAACTTAGGAATGAGTAAAAGGTGTAATAACTTAGGAATGAGTTACTTGATTTTGCCCATAGTCGATTATTACAGAGTTGAGTGCAACGGATTCATGGTCTATCATCCTGAATTCATGAACCATCATCATCTGTGGCGAGCTGAAATCCTAAAGTCTCATAATATGGAACTTTGGGATATTAGTACTAAAACACACGTCAATATCAGGACCAGTCAAGCAAGTTCAAGCACTCAGCAATAATAAGAGGAGAATTTGACTAGCGAGGAGTCTAGGGAAGAGGATGAAGAAGAAGAATCAGGATGAAAAAAAGTATTGATAGAATATCTGATTAGACCAAAACACTGACAGATACTTTGGTTGAAAACTCAAGAGTAATAAGGAGTATGGAAAAGGAACAAAGACGCCAGAGCTAGGACATCGGATATATTCATAGGTATTTTGAGGCTCAAAGTGTCCAACTACCACCTCCCTCACCATCATCACCTCCATCACCATAAGGTTTTGTTTCTAACCCTTTACTTTTAAATTTATTCTTTATTGTTTTTATTTTATTTTATTTTATTTCCTTCCATGTGTGTTTGTATGTCTCATTCTCATATTGAGGAAAATGTGTTATTCAAGTGTAGGGAGGGTTGTGTGTTTTGCTTTGAGTGTGAATTTTGCATATTGTTATATTAGTGTGTTTAGGTTGCATATTATAAATTGTGTGAATGTATCGATGGATTAGATGAAACAAAATTGATTTAATTTTAAACATAATCTATTAGGTTGTGAAGAGTCATTAGCCCTGAAAATTAGTAATTTAGGTTCTTATCACCCTATAAGTTATCACATTCATTCATAATTTTATGTTTTTCGACTAAGTATCTTTGCTAGTATTTTTTCATGAAAACGAGTAGCTAAAGTAACAAGGTAGGCATTAATAAAAAAAAGAAGAAATTTTTTTTAAGTTTTAAAGAAATAACTATTCTACTGGCCTTCGGGTTATAAATAGAGCTAGTAGTCAGTTGAGAAAGTGATGTAGCCGAGTAATCGGATCGACACGCATCACAAATGTGTGCCTTCGCGTCAAAAGGCTATAATAACGTTCCAAACAAGCAACTTACTGAAAACATGACTTAGTCAAGTAACCGGATTGACATTTATTACCAATGTTTGCCTTTGTGTAAAAAGTCTAGGTCCATTTCCACAAAAAATGTGTTAGAAAATATTTTCTAATAAAACCTACTGAACTTGTAAGTAGCTTAACTTTTCATGAAAATGTACTTAGGATTAGTTACAAAGTTTAATTGACCAAATAATTATTAATGTGTGGGTAGAATTGAAAGGGGCGAACAAACTTGACATTTAAGTTTTGATTAGTATGTATATTTTGTCTAGAGCTCCTAGACGTGGATTTTACATGTTAATGATTTGGAACAACTTGAATGATTGTGTTTAGAGTTAAATTTGTTTCATGAAGTTGAAGCCATTGCCTTATTATTGCATTGTGTGACTTATGATTTTGTGTTGTTTGTTGTTTTGTTTGTTTGAGGACAAGCAAATGTTTAAGTGTGGGGATATGATAAGTATAAATCGCATCGTGTTTTAGGGTATAGTTTGATATGTGTTTAGCCATTAATTCAATCATTTAGCATATGTTTAGGTTCGAATTGTGTTAATTTGTTAATTATTTGTTTTTAAGTGTTTTAATGGTTAGTAAAAGCTTTTGAGCTTAAATATTATGTTTTTGGGGTACCTTGATGTGTTTGCTAGTGTTTTAGGGTCAATATCAAAAACGAAGGAGTTTTGCAAGACATTCTGGCCGAAACAATGGCTCGTGACAGAACCTCCAAAAATGGCCCATGAACATGGCCTGCATGCCATGATCATGACAAAAGGCTTAGATGAGAGCCATGATCGTGGCCTGCATTGGGTAGATGCACAAACACTTATGAACTTCAAGTTTTGATGGACTTTTTGGACCTTTCGGACTCTAAAGAAGCCTTAGGGTTACCTAAAACATAAAAGACTATTTAAAGAACAATAAGAGGAGGGGAAAAGTGAGCTTTTCATACAGCCACTTTTGGAAGCCCTAAAAGAGAAAGAGGAAAAAGAAGCAGTCTCGACGTGCTTCCCAGATCAGGAGGTTTCCCGAAACTAGTACCTTCCCAAATCATCCATTCTAAGTTTCTATTTCCTTTTCATTTCATTTTTATTTATGTATAAAGTTGGGATGGATTACATGATGATAGATGGTACATTGTTGATGACAATTTAACTCTTCTTCAGGATTTTGTTTTGATTTAATGATAATTTTGTTGATTGTGTTTATTGGATAAATGTCATGATTTGATTGTTATTACATAATTCAGTAACAAATTGAGAGGGTGAACTAAATGAAAAATGATTAAATTAGATTAATGAGAGTTAGGCGATTTAATAGAAACCGTGACGAATCATATTGGTAATTGTGCAGAGAGAGATCCCGTGTGATATTACAATAGTTTATTAGAGTGCTTCAAATGTAATTAGGGTTTTGGATAATTTATGAATTGAGAGGGTACAAATTTCATAATCCAATTAGGGGTTAATGGTTATAACTCAAGAGAGAGTAACTAGCCCTAGGATCATCTAGAATCGAAACCTATTAACACATAATCAACTAGGTTACAATTATTGATAAGTAAAATCTTCTTTTTCATAACTTAGTAAATTCTTTGGTTGATTTCTATTGTGCGTACTTATTGCTAAATTGTTAATTCCTTCGTGTTTAACTTCTGATTTAATTGGTTGAATTCAAATCTCGTATTTACTTCCCGTTTCATTTTTATTTTCAGCCTTAGATTTTTAGGATTAGATTAAGCCCCCTCCTCGTGGGATCGACACCTCTTATACTATAGTCACGACCTATGTGCTTGTGGTATTTGAGGGCTTATAAATTTTAAAGCTCAAATGACACGATCACTTAACTCGATTAGACTGTACAAAACTACTTTCTCCATAATGAATGGTCCAAACCATCTTGATTTAAGCTTACTAGGAAACTATCTTAGGTGGGAACTATATAATAGAACTTGATCTCCCTCCTTAAATTGTTGTACTGCTTAATCATCTATTCATGATAATGTTTGACCCTTTTCTTGTAGATTTTGGAATTTTCATAAGCCATTCGTTGCCATTCTTCTAGTTCATTAATTGGGAAGTTTCTCTTTTCACATGCACATCCTTTGATCCACTACAATCTTCTCCAAAATTCATTTTAAATCCTTGTTAGATACCTTGACTTGGCCACTAGTTTGAGGGTGATATGGGCAGCAATCCTATAAGTAATTCCATACTTTTTAATCACTCTTTCAAACATTGCATTACAAAAATGTGTACCATTATCACTAATAATTGCCTTAGGTGTGCCAAAACAAGAGAATAAATTTTTAAGGAATTTTACGACAACCTTAGCATAATTTTTGGGTAAAGCTTGTACTTCCACCCATTTAGAAACACATTCAACAACTACTAGGATATATTTATTACCAAACAAAGTTGGGAATGGGCCTATGAAATCAATATCCCAAATATTTTACAAACAAGTATAAATTTTGAAGCATCTCATTCTAACGAGAGACATTACCTAACCATTGGCATCTATCACATAAAGCTACATATGTTTGGGCATCTTCAAAATTGACAACTAATAAAAACCCAACTTAAAGGCTTTTTGAGACATCCTATTTGCACTATAATGCTCTCTAGTAGGTACAATATGACAGTTTTGTAGGATCTTCCACTCCTAAGAGTGAGGTACACATCTTCTCACTATTTGGTCTGCATAGATGTGAAACAAATATAGTTCTTCCTTAAAATATTCTCTCAAATCAGTAAATAATTTCTTCTTTTGCTAGTAAGACAAACCTTCTGGTAAGATCTTAGCCATTAAATAATTTGAAATATCTGCAAACCAAGGGGTTTTGACCTCACTTACCTCCTCTAAATTATATGGGAAAGTGTCTTCAGTGCCTTCTTCATTCAGTTCTTCCAAATTCAAGTTTTCAAGGCAAGATAGATGGTCTATTGCTAGGTTTTTAGCCCCTTTCCTATCTTTAATTTTTAAATCGAATTCCTAAAATAGCAAAATCCATTTAATTAACCAAGGTTTAGTATTCGGCTTATATAGCAAGTACTTTAACACAAAATAGTCAGTATAAACAATGACCTTAGACAAAACTAGATAAGATCTAAATTTATCAAATGTAAAAATCACTGCTACCAACTCCTCTGTCGTAGTGTAATTCTCTTGGGCATCTGACAAAGTCTTGTTAGTGTAGTAAATTGGTTGAAACTGTTTGTCCTTATGTTATTTGAGTACTACACCTACTACAAAAGCGCTCGTATTATATAGTAATTCAAATGGTAAATTACAATATGGTACAACCATAATTAGGGCTCAGTCAACTTTTCTTTAAGAAGGTTAAAATCTTCCAAACATTCTTGGGTAAAAGTAAAAGATATATCTTTCTCTAATAACTTAGTTAAAGGCTTAGAAATTTTAGAAAAATCTATATTAAATCTTCTATAAAAGCTTGCATATCCTAAGAAACTTCGCATAGCCTTAACTGAGGAATGGGGTGCTATTTTCTCTATAACTTCAATTTTAGCTTTATTTAACTTAATACCCCAATGAAAAATTTTATGACCTATAACTATACCTTTTTGTACCATAAAGTGAAAACTTTCCCAGTTCAACACCAAATTCATTTTCTCACATCTTTTTAGCACTCTTTCTAGATTAGAGAGGCATAAATTAAATGAATCACCAAAAATAGAAAAGTCATCTAAAAATACCTCCATTATGTCTTTGACCAAGTCATCAAAGATAGCTATCATGCATCTATGAAATGTAGCAGGTCCATTGCAAAATCCAAACGGTATCCTTCGATAAGAAACGCATCATAGGGACATATGAAGGATATTTTCTTTTAATCCTCAAGAGAAATTGGGATTTGAAAATATCCTGAAAGTTCTTCCAATAAGTAGTAGTAAATATGTCTTACAACATTTAATCTATAAAGGGTAAAGGGAAGTGGTCTTTCTTTGTTGCATCATTCAGCTTTCAGTAAGCGATGCATACTCTCCATCTAGCGACGATTCTCGTAAGAATCAACTTATTCTTTTCATTAAAAGTTATCGTCATTCCTCCTTTCTTTAGCATAGCCTACACAAAACTCACCTAAGGACTATCAGAAATAGGGTAAATCATACTAGAATCTATGAGTTTAATTACCTTTGCCTTTACCACTTCCTTTATATTCAGATTTAACCTTTTTTGAGGCTACACCATAGGTTTGAAATCGTCCTCCATTAAAATTTTAAGTGTGCAAAATGAAGGGTTGATCCCTTTAATGTCAGAGTTATTTCAAGTAATGGCCCTTTTATACTCCTTAAGTACACTCAACAAATTTTCTTTTTGATTCACCTCTAGAGTTGATGAGATAATTATTGGTAATTTTGAATTCTCCTCAAGAAATGCATATTCCAAGTGATCAGGAAGTGCCTTTAACCCTAAATTTGGTGGTTCTTCGATGGCTAATTCCTTTAAACTCTTTCTTTCTCATAAAAGGCTTATCGACCTCACTTTAATCTTCATCTTGAGTTATAAATAATTCCTGCAGATCTTTAGACACTTTTTCCTGCATAATGTTTGAAATTACAAACTCATTAATATCAATAAAATAACAGGAATCACAGTACTCAAGGGCATGTCTTATAGCATTAGATATCTTAAAAGTGATCTTTTCCTCACCCACCCTCAGAACTAATTTACCATCACTAACATCAATAATAATGGCTCTAGCTATAGCTAGGAAGGGAAATTCTAAAATTAAAGATACTTTTTTATCATCATCTAAGTTAAGTATTACAAAATCAATTGGGAAGATGAACCTATCAAATTTTACTAATACATTCTCAATGATACCCTTAAGATATTTAACAAATCTATCAGCCAATTGAATGCTTATCCTAGTGGGTTTAGGTTCCCCTAATTCTATTTTATTAAATAATTTATGGGGAATTAAATTAATGATAGCCCTCAAATAAGCTAAAGCTTTCTCTACATAAAATTATTAATAAAACAAAGGATGGTAAAGCTCCATGGATCTTTAAGCTTTTCTGGCAACTTATTTTGTAAGATTGTTGAGCATTCCTCACCTAATCTCATTGTATCCGACTCCTCCAACTTCTTCTTATTAGATAATAACACCTTTAAAAATTTTCCATACTTGGGCATTTGCATAAAATCTTCAACCAACTGTAAGTTAATATGAAGTTGTTTGAATAGTTTGAGGAATTTTCCAAATTGCTCATCCAAATTATGTATGGAAGCCTATTGTCTATGAAGTTTCTCCTTTGATTCTTGAATGAATTCCATTATCATCTCATCCATACTAGGGTTCTTGGATTAAGGTGCTTATTGCTAAAATCCAAGTGGAGGGTTATTTCTTATTTGGCCCTAATTTCCCTAAGAAAAGTTGGAGTGATTCCTCCAACTTGGATCGTATGTATTTCTATATGGATTATTTTAAGGCCTAGGAGCATTCTCCAAATAGTCCACATGGTCATGGTGAACTAATTGACATTCTTGTCCTTAATGATCTAGCCCACACACCTCACATTGTGTCACTTGACCTTGTGGAGCTATTGTAAGTAGATCTATCATTTTGCTCAAGGTCTCCACTTGGCTTGCCAACTGTGCCATTGTGTCCCCTTTGTACACTCTTGTTGGCTTATTGGTTTATGCTCTAAAAGAGCACTATTGATAATTATTCATTTCCATATCTTCTATTAAGTCCTGGGCTGCCTCTGGTGTTTTTTTGTTAAGTGTTCCCTCAGTTGCTACATCTATAGACTGGCTAGTCCTTCGATTTAACCCATTATAAAATGTTTGGATTTGCATCCAAAATGGTAGACCATGGTGTGGGAATCTTCTCAGCATCTTCTTAAATCTCTCCCATGTATTGTATAAAGATTCACCTTCAGCTTAGGAGTATGACGAGATGTTATTCCTCAGTTTAACAGTTTTTACTGGCAGAAAATATTTCAACAGGAACTTCTCCGCCACTTTTTCCTATGTTCTCATAAAGATCGTGGCATTGAATTAAACCATTGTTTGGCCTTCTCCCTTAATGAAAATAGGGAGAAGCCTAGTCTAATGGCATCATCATTAGCTCTGTTAATTTTGAAAGTGTCGTAGATCTCTAGAAAATTAGAGATGTGCGTGTTGGGATCCCCATCTGAGTCCATCGAATTAAACTAACTGTTGCACAATCTGGATGATGCTCAACTTTATCTCAAAGTTGTTAGCATTGGCAGTCATTCTCATGATGTTGGACTAGTCAAGTTAAGTAAATGTGGTGGCAGATGCTTGGAGCAGAAAGTCGAATATTAGTGCAGCACAGATACAGTTGTCGAGGTTACCCAATTTGATTAATTTGAGAGCTCTGAATGTGGAATTGAATCTAGAACAGGATAAAGCTTTGATTGCTACTTTGAAATTGAGACCTATGCTGCATGATAAAATCAGAAAGGTTCAAGATAAAGATCCTGATATGGTGAAGCTTATAGAGAAGGTGAAGGCAAATCCGGATTCTGAATTTGAATTTCGAGATGAGACATTGTGGTTGAAACAGAGGCTTTGTGTGCCTAATGTTGATGATCTGAGGAAGGAAATCCTTGAGGAAGCTCATATGGCCACCTATGCTATGCATCCTGGTACTACCAAGATGTATAACACTTTGAGGCAACATTTCTGGTGGCCTGGAATGAAGAAACAAGTGGCAGAGTATGTGTCTAAGTGTATCACTTGTCAGCAGGTGAAAGCGGAGCACCAGGCTCCAGTCGGGAAATTGCATTCGTTGCCCATTCCGGAGTGGAAATGGGAGCGAATTACGATGGATTTTATAATGGGATTGCCTAAGACTCCGAGACAGTATGATGCTATCTGGGTCATAGTGGACCGGTTGACCAAATCGGCCCATTTCTTACCAGTGAGAGAGAACAACTCACTTGATCAGTTGGCCCAGAAGTATGTTAGTGAGGTGGTAAGATTGCATGGTGTTCCAGTGTCCATAGTATCGGACAGGGATCCCAGATTTACATCGAGATTCTGGAGGAGTTTACAGTCTACTATGGGTACTAAGCTGAACTTTAGTACAACATTTCATCCTCAAACAGATGGACAGAGTGAGAGGACAATCAAAACTGTTGAGGATATGCTCAGAGCTTGTGTATTGGAGTTTAGAAGAGCTTGGGATCAATACATTGCATTGATAGAATTTACCTATAACAATCATTACTACAGTAGTATAGGGATGGCACCATATGAGGCATTGTATGGACGTAAGTGTTGGTCACCTTTGTATTGGGATGAAGAGGGATTGAGGATGATGGAGGGTCCGGAATTGATTCAGGATACAGTGGATAAGGTTAAATTGATCCGAAGCCGAATTAAGGCAGCTCAAGATAGACAAAAAAGTTATGTGGATCAGCACCGGAGGGATATGGACTACAGTGTCCGAGAAATTTTTTTCCTAAAAGTGTCACCATGGAGAGGAGTTTTAAGATTCGGAAAAAAGAGCAAGTTGAGCCCTAGGTACATTGGTCAATATGAAATCATTGAGAGGATTGGACCTTTGGCCTATGAGTTAGCTTTATCGAATGATATGTCTCTATTGCATAATGTATTCCACGTGAGTATGCTCCGAAGGTACCGATCAGATCCAACTCATGTGATACCGGCTTAAGAGATTGAGGTTGCTAGTAACTTAAGTTATGTTGAGGAGTCGATAAAGATTGTGGGATCACGGATCAAGTAGTTGAGAAACCGGGTCATTCCATTGGTGAAAGTCCTATGGAGGAACCACTCAACTGAGGAAGCAACTTGGGAGATAGAGGAGCATATGAGGAGACAGTATCCTCACTTGTTCGACCAAACAAGTAAGAATTTCGAGGACGAAATTTTTATTAAGAGGGGAGAGTTGTAACATCTCATCACTGATGGGAAGGGTAGAATAGTAATTTGGGACGGGTTATGAGTGTGTATACATATCTCGGCATGTTCATACATGATATGGCCTCCATAAACACATAAAT
>JANVCL010260073.1:0-18816 GCA_026546855.1 Erythroxylum incrassatum
TCTCAATTACTAGGGGAATGGAGGATTGTCAAGAAGTGGGTAATGAAAATGTTACCCCTTCAATGATAGTTTGATGCTAAACACAAGTTTTTATTCCATTCCTATACATTTTTTTCATTACCCCTAACCAAGCACCCCCTAAATAAGCTGATTTTCAATTTTCTGTGTAATTGCAATTTTACTCTTTTCTTTATCCATTTATTTGCAATAAATAATTAATATAGTTAGCTTTTTTATACAGTGGAAGTCTAAGGAGGCGGTTGGTTTGTACAAGGAAATGAGAATAGGAATGAAAATGAATATAGTGAAGAATGAGAATGGATATTATCATTATAATTATGATGGTTGGTTAAAAGGAAGGAATGATTACTGTTACTATTGATAGTGGTTGGTTTGTAAAAATTAATGTACTTAATTAATTACAATATATTAATTAATTAAAATATTATAATTAATTAATTAGAGTGTTTTAATTAATCAATGACTTATATTTCAATTAATTATATTGTAACTAATTTTTTATTTATAATGTAATTAAATTTTAATATTTTAATTAATTATATTTTAATTAATTAATAACAATATTTTAATTAATTAGTAGCAATATTTTAATTAATGAATAAATATATTTTAATTAATAATAATATTTTAATTTATTATATTGTATTTAATTGTATTTTATTAAATAAATAATTAAATATTTTAATTAATAAATAATTATATTTTAATTAGTTATCTTTTAATAATTAATTAATTACAGTATTTTAATTAATGAATAAATTATATTTTAACTAATTATATTAATTAATTAATTATTTTATTTTAATTAATTAATTAATTATATTTTAATTAAATAATTAATTACTATATTTTAATTAATGAATGAATTATATTTTAACTAATTATATTTTAATTAATTATAATGTAATTAATTAATATTATCATTATTTTAATTAATTATATTTTAATTAATTAGTAAAATGAGTCTCTACTAAGGAATGATTTTCATTCTTCTACTAAATGGGGGGTATGGAGGATTCTCCTAAAGTAGGATATCAAACCATTACCCCTATAATCATAATTAATAACCAATCACTCACTTTTCATTCCATACCCATTAACTCCTTCCCAAACCTATCAATCAAGCACCCCCTAAGTATTAGACTTGGTTGATCTACCGATGAACCCAAAGATATTAAGAACAAATGTGTTCTCAAAATAAAATGAATGGCTGATGACATTATTAAAAGATACAAGATATGCCTCGAGATTAAAGGATTTAAGTAGCAAGAGAGAATTGATTATGATGAGACATATTCACCTATTGTAAGGTTTGCTTCAATTCGTCCAATCCTAGCTATAATAGCCAGTTTGAATCTTGAATTACATCAACTTGATATAAGGCTGCTTTCCTAAATAGGAAATTAGAAGAAGAAAAATCTGCATGGTTGTCTAATTAAGACAGACTAAAAGCATAAAATGCGTTGGTTATTAAAATCGATTTATAGTTTAAAGTAGTCCTTAAGGAAATGGTACATTTGTTTTTATAACATAATTATTTTGTACGATTTTTCACACAATTCACAAAGATCATTATGCATATATTAAGAGATCCAAAAATAAAGCAATAATTTATCTTTATAATAATATTTTGGTTGCTTGTAATTATTGCGAATTTGTTAAGCAAATCAAAAACTAGTTGTCATTTTAATTTTAGATGAAAGACATTAATGAGATTGTGTATATTTTTGCAGATAAATTTCAAGAGGTTGTTTAAAGAGATTATTGTTACTTTCTTAAGTGATCTAAATTCAAAATATTTTATAATGACTTTATATGCAAAATTGCAAATTAGCTGATGATCTTATTGCTGAAGGTGAAGATCTTAGCAAGATGTTTTACGCATCAACACCACAAGAAAGGAATAAATAAATACAGTTCCCTATTCTACTGTAGTTGAAAGTCTTATGCATGTCATGATATATACAAGACTATATATTTGTTATATTGTTAGTGTTTGTTTATGCCTTACAACCAATCAGTTGGTTGTAATTTAATGACAAAATAATTTAAAGACATTTTTAATCTTTTATGTATTAGACGTATATGATTGTATATTACAAATGAAATGTAAATGAGATTATAATTATAAGATTCATATTACATTCATATATTATCCATAAATTGTTCCTAATCATTGTTCTATTGAGACTGAACATTAATAGAATGTAAAAAGACTAGCAAACATTTTTTTTGAAGAAAATAGTTGATACCATGAACTAAAGTATAAAGATACTTAAATAAATGTGTGGGTGCTTGTTAGAGAATAAATTCATTGAACTGACCTCATATGAGAAATCCATTTGGAACATTACTTTTATGTCTATAGAAATTCTCTTTATGATGATTGTATAAATGACCATTTAACTCGAGATCTCTAAAGTTAACTCATATAAGGATTGCTATATTTTGATACTACTTATGACCTATTATAATCAATGATAACTCAGTCTGTAGTCATTAGACATAACATTAACTATATGTAGATAGTTGAATAATCAATGTAGGATTCATCACCTTAAGGCTATGTTTGGTTGGGTGATTATTAATGGAATGTAATATTATTCCATCATTTAGGAGGAGGATTTATAATGGAATTGAATGTAATAGAATGGAAGGGGAGGTTTTCATGTTGGATCCCGATTTGTTTTAAAAAAATTTTACTTATTATTTGTTTAATGATTTATGTATGCTTGTCTGTTTGTTTAATTTTTATTTTTAGAATTGGGTTATTAAATTAGTAGGCATGAATAAAGAATGAAATTAGTTGGAAAGATGGGGAGTTAGTTAGAATTAATGTGGTGTTAATGGATTGAAGGTGTAGAGACAAAAAAGACAAAGAAGGGCAAAATAGGAAAGTCCAGGTTAGTGAGGGGCAAAATTGGAAGGAATAGGCTATTGGTGTCTTAAAATTAGAAGACGAAGTGAGAGATGTCGTGAGTGGGAGAATGGAAGAAGAGAAAACATGAACTAAAGAGAAGAAGAGAAGAAAATTTGGGAAAAAAAACTAGGAAAAAGGAGGAAAAATCAAGGAAAGAAGAGAAGAATCAAGCTTTTAAAGGTAAGTTCTTCATCTTTTCTTCTTGCTTTAGTAATGAAATAGGTTGTTCGGTTATGAATGATGAAGTTGTAGAGAGAGAAAGAGGTTAGGGTTTGCATTGGAAATGGAGAAAGATGAAACCAAATTGATTTTGGAATTTCTAAGTTAGGGTTTTAGTTTTCCTAGCCTAGATGGGCTATGGGTAGGTTAGGTTTAAATTCAATTTTAGCGTTGCTTTGATTCTTAAACTTTTATGAACTTTCTTTTGAATATGGATTAAATAGGAATTGGTTTAATTAAAGGGAATCAAGAAAACCTTACTTAAGAGAGAGAGGAAGGGTAATCTTAAGCTTGAATTTTCAACAAATTAGGTGGGTAATATGTTTATGGTTATTATGTGATGGGCAAATGCCCTATTTGGGTGTGTGATGGCTTTAATTTCGTAAATGTTGAATTGAGGTGACTATTTGAAAATGCATGATAAAATATGACATGTTTTCTTTGAAATGAATGAGAAGTATGAAGATATGAGAAATTGATGAAATGAAAGAAGCATGAGAATACAAATTTATGATTGACTAAATTGAGCGTAGATTTGTTTGTGATTGGGCAAGAGAAAAACCCGTTTCGTTGTCACGTGCACGTTGATCTATAGCCTTTTCCCAGCTGCCCGCCTGAGGCCACGAGATCCTGAGAAATTGGACTTGTTTTGTTCAAGGTGTAAACCGTTTTGTTCCACGAAACTCTCGAGCTATTTCTTGTGCATTTCATTATGACCATGTGAGTATGATGCATAATAAAGTGTTATGTTTGATAGAAAATTTCATTATATGCTTTATGTGATAACTTTCGGTTAATTATAAATTGTGTGATGAATTGCGAATGAATTTAATTGCTTGATACATGTGTATTTATGCTTGTTTGTGTGACCCATTACTGATGGCTATAAATGTATTAGCCACTGAGCCGTGTAGCTCACCCCACTTTTCCCCTCCTTTAGGTGCGAAACAAGACGAGCGTAAACCTTGCAAGGCATCGGAAACTCCAAGGCATTAGATACTTTTGTACTAAGTTAGTGACTAGACTTTTGGATATCTTTATAAGCATATCAAACATTGAGCATCTCATGTATTTTTTATCTTGTGCTAAATTTGTGATGGACATGTTGATATGTAATTAAAGCTATGTATGAACATTTATTTTGGTTAGAAATGAGAATGAGAATTCAAGGATTTTTCCTTTTGTGTATGATTGTGTTACTTTATAGGTTGTGTATAACTTTTGTGGAAGAGGAATGTGTATGTGCCTATTCCTCCTTGTTAGAATTGTAAATGGTTTTTTTAATAGCATGTTAGAGATTGGAAGGGTGTATGAGATGAATTGGTTTGAGTGAAATTCAAGAGTACCGAAAGGTACTGGGTAGTGGTTGATTATGAGGAGATATTGTGTTTAGTAAACCTTCCTAGGTGTAGGGATAGTGTGCAGAAATTCAACGGAAAAACTGTATTGGTTCAAATAGAATTAGCCAAAGTTGTCTTCATGAAAGTTGTAGATTATCTTTTTAGCTTTCCGTTGATATAAAGTATGAAATTTTTTGGACAATGGAGTAGAAAGATATGATTTTTAGAAGTTATGATGCTGTTTAGGATGAAATTGTCGGATAGCCACTTTGATGTGGACTTTTGACCCTTATAAAGACCGAACTTGTTTTTAATTTCTTCATAGAAGTTGTAAAGCCTTCTTTTAGCTTTCCATTGATACCAAATTTGGAAATTTTGGAGTTCTGGGTCAAAAGATATAAATTTTAGAAGTTAGGAAGTCGGAAGAAGAAAGGCCCAAGAGGCAGGTCGCGAGTGCGACGCAGCCGGTTCTCCCCCCTGACCCGACCTCTCTCCACTCTTTTAGCCATAACTTTTTTGTCCGACCTTCGATTGACCTGATTTTTAAAGCGTTGGATTTCTAAGACATTACTCTATCTCTCCATAAAAATTTATAGGTTTTGATATTAATTTGAAAAATATGGATTGAATTAAAGTGAGAGGATCGGTTAAAAGAGTATGAGATGGATTTTTTAAAAAACATGCTTCAGTATTTTGGCGATACCTTGACCTGTAGAGCTCCAATTTCGATGATTCTTATTTCTAAACAAACTAGAGACATGGAGCTACAACGTATCTGAAAGAATCAATTTTCAATTTAGGCCCCAAGACTTTCAATTTCTGGAGTGAATTTGGGTGTAGTGTTCAGTCTTGGTTTAGTTTTTAGCCCGAAAGTGTTTTGGCCATAACTTCTTTATTTCTGAACTAAATTGAGCATTTTTGGTGTCTTTAGAGACTTAAGACAATGGAAAACAAATTTTCTGAAGAAGCCAGTCTGAAATTCCAATTGGAAGTTTCCCAAATTGTGCTCTATAAGTTATAAAAAATGGGTCTTCCATGTTTTTATGATTTCGAATGTAGGACTTCGGAAACGGGGTCCAACATTTCACATTAATCTCATTCCATCCTAAAGAGTACAAATGAGTTATCTCCGATTTAGGGGGATTTAGGATGGAATGTAAAATGATAAAACAACATTTCACTATATTACATTTGAACCATTCTTCTAAATAACGTTTCATTATGTTATATTATGAATCATTCCATCCATTCCAAACAATAATTTTCTAATATTACATCCATTTACATTCCATTCCATTATAAATCATTCCTATTCCATTCCATTAAAAACCTTACATCTAACCAAACATAGCCTAAGGTGATTAGGGAGAATGTTACATTATTCTCGAATAGTATTGATTCAGGATCTTCTTGGCCAAGGTGAAATGACACTTTGAAAATAATTTTCAAATATCATTAATTGAATCAATCAGTAATGGTAGAGAACTAATATAATTAGACTCAAATAGAATAAACATTAATTTTATACTCTATATCTAATCGAAACATTATATGTGATTAAATTATACAAAAAAAATCATCTACAGAAAGGTTATTCAAAACTACCTTGACATTCTTAAATATTTAGGTGATTATGATGCATTGCTAAACGTCCATCTTGGTATGTGGACATAAATTATTTAATTAGATAATTAAAGATAAATTAAAGATGTTTAATTTATGTAATCTTAAATATAACTTAGGTTATAATTGTTTAAATTTCCAGCATGTTTAAGAATTTAATGGGTCCCGCACAAAGAAAGTGTTAAAGAAAGAAAAGTGTTTTAATCAAATTAGATCAGATTGTTAAATTTGAGAAAATTATGACCGAATATGAGATGTTTAATAAATATGGATCAATATAAGATATTGGATCTTATTTGGACATAATTAGTATTTAATTATAATTTTAATAAAATTTAATTAAAATTCGAATTCGATTTCAATTAAATTACTAAAATGTCCAAAATCTATAATAAATAGGGTTAAGCTCTATGGAAGCTAGCACTTCTTGCCTAACCTTCTCAATAATAGTTGCAGAGTTCTCTCAATATATACTTTGTAGATACTATTAGAGGTCGGACACTTAAATGACTACAATGGTTAAAATGAGACGATTTCATAAACGATTTGAGGGAAACGACAAGAAAATGATCAAACTTCGGAATAAGATAAGAATTAAATTAATGCTTTATTGTGATTTATGTATTTATTATTTTATATAATTTTAGTGATCTTGGATTTCACAAAATTAAATAATTTTTTAATAATTATTCCACTTGCTGCGTGATTGGATCCGACCCGATTTTTTAACAGTTAGAATAATGAGTAGATGTTAATTAAATCTAGGACAAACATATTGAAAAGTAGTCAAGAAAATATTGAGCTATCAAAAAGACATTGTTAATTGTGCATTGTATTATCAGGGTAACAACCTACATATATAAAGGAATACATATACAGATTAGGAAGAAGATTTAAATGAGAGAAAATCTACCTTAAGATTTATTTTCTTACTCAACAATAATGCAATATCATGAAAAAGTAGGAAACAATTTTGTGTTGATTTATCCATATGGAATTTGAATTTATATCATTTACAACAACATTATAAGAAGTTACATGGTTTAAATAATTCTTGGTTAATTTGGGAGCTAATGAAATTAAGACTGATCTAGTAATAATCAACTATGATAGTCAAGCAATAATTACTTATATTAAAGACATTAAATTTTATTATAAAATCAAGCATATAGATACCAAATACAATTATTTGAAAGATATAGTTACACAAGATGTGAGCATGATCATACATCTACATGAGATATTGTGGCAAATCCAATAATAAAACCAATTTTTTGAGATACATATATTGCATATGTGAAGTCATTAGGATAGATATTAAAATGTAATTGACAAGCATTTTTCCATGCAAGTTCATTCATTGTATTGTGATCATATCTAAATGCGGATTTGTGTTGATATTATTGATTAAGTGATAAGCGTTGTGTAATACCTAAGTCTGGAATATGTTTACTTTATATGACACATTTTATGTATGAATCATAGAGTACATGAGAGAGAAAAAGATTGGCCCTCTCAGACGGACAATCGCTTCTAGTATTTGTGATATTTAGAGATTAGACATATTTTAAGTTCATTATCAAGGGGATAAGTAAGAGCAAGAATAAGAAACTTAAACCATGAATATCATCTTACGTAATAAGTAACAAAGATATTATTTTAAAGTAATCGAATGGTCATCATATATGTATTAAATTGTCAAATAAAAGTTTAGAAAGATGAATTAAAGAGTGAAATAATAAACTAAGTTAAACATTAAGTATGTTTAAACAAATTATATACTGTATTGCATGAACAAAAAACATACTCTCCAAATGAAAAAGAGTTAATACTACAACATATGATGCTTATTACGCGTGAAAAAATCAACCATTTAAAGGGATTAATATAAGTTATAGAAACTATAAAGGTTAAATGAGTCTCATATTACACCCTCATGACTCTTATTTAATTCTTAATAATTAATTTTAAGATTTGATACTTTAGAATGTTACTAGAAGATCATAATTGATATGATAGTATGTGACAATTTTAAGAAAGCAAATTAAATTCAAATTGAAAGAATTTAAAATAGGTGATTTTCATTTTTGTTTAGTTACTCATATAAAAAATATATATTTAAAGGTAATCTGCCTCTTAATGAGAGAATTGACAACATTTATGATATGATGAAGTAAATGAGATTACAAGATATGAATACTAAATCTATTCAAAAATCAATACATTAATCAAGATATCATATATGCCTAACATATATATGACAATGAGCTCTAGTCGTATCCTAATCACTTGAGTTATTAAATAAACATAAGAAATTGCAAAATTCTAATTAGCTAAAATCATCTGGTACGAGTAGGAGATCTAATTCAGTCCAAATGATAGATGATATTCATTCCAATCGACACATTGTATGTTTTAGTACATATGTATTCTTATTGGAACAGGGGAAAGTCCTAATAGTAGGTTCACTTCAATTGGTATATGGTTGTATTCGAGAAAGCAAATCCTGAAATGGCTTGTGAATAACGGAGTTCAATCTACTCCATTGTTTAGATTCATTACAATTTCAAATATATTAATAATCACACGTCATAATTCATTAGGTTAATTACCATTTCAGATTATATATATTAGCTCTGTACAACTACACAGCCTAGATTTGTTTGATGCTATAAAAATAAGACTGATCATCATCTAATTTGTGTCTCATATGATATCCTGTTATGCAAAATTAAGGATACAAGTTAAGTAATGCTACTATAACATATGATCATGATAAGTTACTATTTTAGTGCTAACTTTGGATATAAATCTCTTCAATGTATTGAAATTTTTATTTAAATTTAATGAACTTGTTTCTTAATTATTATTAGATTATTTTCAACACATGAGAGATGAATTTGAATAAAAAAGATGTAAGACAAGCGAAGGCAATTCGAATTTCCAACTAGCAGAAAAGTTATTAACTAAGTGTAAACACGTGCAAAGAAAAAATTTATCAACAATCTGATTTAAAAATAGATTTGAGAGACTTAGAATTCTAAATATTTTGGAAGTCAAGTTGTTGTCTTTATGTAGAGTTCTGCTACCTAATTTTATGGGAAAGTATATCTGATAAAATAACTTTAAGAAGGGAGGACGAAGACCCTTCTAGACATCTTATCTTTCACGTTTTTGTTTAGCTTTTTAGGAGTTTTTTTTTGTTTCTGTCTGGAAAAAGACAAGGGTGGGGACCAAATTTTTTGTTATTTTTTGTCAAGTTTCATCACTATTATTAGTAGCTAAATCATTATTCTTAGTTGAAAGAAACCAATGTTATCATCTATTATGTGTGGGATTTTCTGAATAGAGTTTATTTCATTGACTAATATTAAGTGTCTTTTGTATTACTTTTCATGACTGAATTGATTTATCTCTAGGGTATGCAATTAGGAATCGATTGATTTAATTTATAGTCAGATTAGTAAGATTTGACATTCAGTTTTGTTAATCCAAAGTGACAAATAAGATTACATTATAATTGTGAGGGAATGGTAATAGGAATGAGAATGAATATAGTGAAAAATGGGAATGGATATTATCATTATAATTGTGATAGTTGGTTAAGAGGAAGGAATAATTACCATTACCATTAATAGTGATTGGTTTATAAAAATTAATGTAATTAATTAATTACAATATATTAATTAATTAGAATATTGTAATTAATTAATTTGAGTATTTTAATTAATCAATGAATTATATTTCAATTAATTATATTATAACTAACTAATTATTTATTTTTAATTAATTATAATATAATTAATTATAATATTTTAATTAATTATATTGTAATTAATTAATTAATTTTAATATTTTAATTAATTAATACAATATTTTAGAAGAGAAGGGAATTCCTATAACATTAAGTTCGACTTGCTTAAGTGAAGTAAATCTTAAATCAATCCACCGTTACAAGTTTTATTGTCCAATCCAATTGAAATTTAACACCCTAACTAATTTCTGTCAGTTGATTAAGTCTAGTCGTTTTTAATTCATACTTTGCATCTTGCATATTTCTTTTATTCACTTATTTTATTTTATTTTCAAATCAATCAATTCTTGATCGTCTGAGTAATTTTTCATCGTTTAATTTAATTGTCTCTCGTGTTGGAATCTCTTGAGTACGATATCCGGTTCTTACGGCCGTTTTATATTAGTTGTAAATGTAGTACATTTGTCTCTAATTGGTCTAGGTATAATTTAATTTATATTGCTTTATTTAGATTGCAACAAAAATAACCGTCATCACGACAATATTTGACATTTACTTCTAATGGAGTATCAACCAAACGACCTTCTTGAAGACCAGCTAAAGCAATTAACTCTTGGTATATTTATGCTGATGTAGATAAAAACCAGTAGTGACTATAGCAGATAAAACTAGCTTCAGTCTCTCAGCTAAAATCTTCGAGATCATCTTGTAAATGGTGTTACAACAGGATCATCTTGTAAATGGTGTTACAACAAGAGACCGGCCGAAAATCACCCATACTTCTAGGCTTGTGTTTCTTAAGGATCAGATAGAGGTAAGTGTGGTTGAGTTCTTTAAAAAGTTTGGCATAATCCAAAAATTCTTAAGCCACCCCAATAAGTAATTCACCAGTGGTATCCCATGTGTGTTGAAAGAGCAAAGCAGTAAAACTGTCTGGACCATGGGATCTCGAAGGGTGTAGGCTAAGCAAAATTCGTTTGATGTCCTGAGTTGTTACTGTAGAGATGATAGCTTCCTTGGTTTGCTGATCCAATTGATATTCAAATAATCTGCAGATGTTAGAGCTAGGAACATGTGCCTCAGATGAACCCATAAGGTTAACAAAGTACTGTCTCGCAACCTCCAATAGATCTTTTTGTTCAGTGTGTACTCTCCCATTTCTGTCAAGAAGTATAGAAATTTTGTTGTCATTTCTACGAGCTAGTAAAGAGGAATGGAAAATTTTTGGAATTTGAATCCCCTTTATCCAATCAACCTGTGCCTCCTACTTGAGAATCGAATTATGATAACAAAGGGCATCCTGATATTCCTAATGACAATAATATATTAAAATTAACTACTCTAATAATTAATTTTGTTATTATTATACAATTTTAGGGACGAGAAATTACTTGTCACAATTTTTAATATTATTATTTGCAAATAAATTTAAATATTTTCTTATAAGTTATTCAAACTAAATATATTAATAATCCAAAAGTAATATTCACATATCAATAGATATTTACTAAACATAACTTTAAAATTTCATCAAAATAAAAATCAAAATAAATAAATATTTAAATATAATGAAAATCTTGTTCTAAAATATTAAGCAAAACTCTTAACCTATTCAAAATTTTAAAACAAAGTTCTAGCCAATGCTTAATCATTGTCATTGTCATCTTCCTCATCTTCACTTATTGAATTTGTCTCATCATCATTCATAAAAATAAATAATTAAAATAATATCAATTTAATTCAAACTTTGATTATATCAAGGTTGGACTATGAAGTTAAGCCTAATCATCTTTCAATTAGGCATGACCACACCGAAATTTATGGGATGTTCCATCGTAGTCTAAACTCAAGGTTTAAATCAAAATCAGAAACATTCAAATGACCCTCTTTGAACATTGCAAGTCCCACTTTATTACTAAATTCTGAATTCCATACAATGACAAAAATCTTTTGTCTCTTGACAATATACTATACAGGGTCATTGAAAACTTTTAAGGAACAACAACTAAAAATAATAAATTATTTTAAAATTTTAATTTAACGTTTGATTTTTAAAAGTTTAAAATTTAAAAAATGAGATATTGAAATATTTTTTTTATTTTTGATACATAATAATCAAAAGGTAATATTGGATTGCCACAAATTCAAAATTTTAAAAAATGAGACATTAAAATAAAAATTTACTATGTATCCTTAATACATAAAAATTAAAAGGCCTACTTAATATTGAATTGTCCCAAATAAGATAATTTTAATTCAAAAATTATATTCAAAATGATTAATTATATTCAAGGAAGTCAAGTCATAACTCATCTTTATCAACATACATTTTTAGAATGCAATCACTCATTTAATAATTAAAAATTATTTTATGTGTTACTCTTTATTACAATATTTTGAACTAAATTATTTAATTTTTAAAAATTTAAATACTAAAATACTAAAATGTTTCCATTTTAGTATTCTCTCTTCATTGAATGTTCTGCCCTCTCTCTTCAACTCTTTTCCTGCTTATTTTCTCTTTTACCTTTTTACCCCTACTTTACCTTTGTCAACCTTCGGTTTTGATCTGCACCTAGGGCAGGTCTGACTTTTCTAGGGTCCTTCTCTGGATCATCAACGTTCACCCTCGCCATGGGTGATTCGTCTGCGTCGATGGACCATTTCCCTCCTCTATCGTCGATGGCAGTTCTCGGTAGTCCACTGGGGTCGATTGAACGGGATCGTGGTGGCAAGAGTGAGCAACGTCAGACTGGGGGAGGAGCATGGCGTGACAAGGTTGGACCTCCAAAACATTCCGGTAAACTCCATTACTACCCGAACGTTCTTCATGACAGCGTTGTGTCCCCTCTGGTGGAGTTGTTGCAAGCGAGAGCTTGTGCCTGGTCGCACACACTGGTGGGATTTTTTTGGTCCAAACGAGTTGCGTTCCCAGTGGTTAATGCTTGGGCAAAAGATAAGTGGGGAAACCGTGGCTTTGAGAAAGCATTTCTCATGGAGGATGGGTCCATTTTGTTCAAGTTTTCTGCAAATGCTAACATTGGGGAGATCTTGGAATTGGGTCCCTAGCATGTTGGTGACCAGCCCCTGTTTTTACGACAGTGGAGGCCAGGTTTGGGTTTGGACAGGGGCTCCATTGAAGTCCTACCGTTATGGGTTCAATTTTATGGTTTACCTATGGAGTACTGGACGGTGGAAGGATTGAGTAATCTTGCTAGTGGTCTAGTAAACCTTTGTGTATGGATGCACAGATAGCTGCTATGGATATGATTGGATATGCCAAGATCTGTATTGAGGTTCCAAAAAATGCTATGTTGCCTGATAGTTTGTCTATTAAAAGACTTGGTGAACATGGGGAGCTTTTGTGTGATTGTGTTGCTGTGTCGTACCCATGGAAGCCTAATGTGGTAGGTAAGAAGTGGGTAGCTACGAGCAGAATGTTTCAGTCAGGTTGGTATGAGGAGTTGGTAAATGAAAATGGTAACAGACAAGACCAGGGTCGGTTGGTAACTCAGGGGCATCTTCGCCAAGAAGGGGGTTTAGAGGAGGTGTTTCCTACGGAGAGGGAGGTAGTTAGTCTTAGATAGGTTTGCACGGCAGTGTTGGCCGGAGCGGGTGGCTTGGAGCAGCCCATGACATCACCTAGACATAGCTTCGTTGATTCTGACAATGTAACTCATCAGGAAGGAGCAGATGGGGGCGGTGGAGGAGAGGAGGTCAACCAGTCCATAGGTGAGACAACTCCTGGTTTAGTAGATCCCAACTTGAGTATTGGGATAGAGAATGGTACAGTCATAGAATCTACGGAGATATCTCAGGATTCGGGTGGGGCTGTTAAGAAGACTACGATTAAGAAGAAAGCAAAGAAGAAAAAGCATAAAGGGGTGATGTCCCTGGAGTGTCTTTTTTAATATGATGTTTCTCGTTCGAAATACTAGGGGTTTAAATGACCCCTTAAAGAAGTTGATGGTTAAGCAACTTGTAGAGGATTCTCATACTTTTTTGGTAGGACTTCTAGAGACTAAAATCAAAGCCATCGTCGATCGCAAAGAGTTGGAATTTTTGGGGTCACAATGGAGTTTCATTTCCAATCATGCTTTTCATTATAATGGGAGAGTGTTATGCTGGTATAATGTGAACAAAGTAGATGTGCAGGTAATAAAAATGGGTGATCAGTTTTTTCATCTGCAGTGCAGGATTCACGGTCAGGGGCTTATTTTGGTCACATTGGTTTACACCTCCAATTTTGCCTTTCAACGAGCCGCCTTGGCGAGAGTTGCTAGAAATTCAGGTTGGGATGCAAGGACCGTGGTTGGTGGCAGGAGACTTCAATTGTTGTCATAATTCGACGGAGGTTGAGGGTGGGGTGAATTTTCATGGTGGAGCAGGAGGGGAGCTTCAGCACTTGTTTATGCATACTAATCTTGTTGATCTCAGAGGCAGTGGTCGTTGGTTCACGTGGAAGAATAAACAGAAAGGCAACATGTACATTAGGAAAAAGCTAGATCGGGCATTGGTCAACCAATAATGGCTCAACGATTTTTCGAGTGGTTTGGCAATGTTTGGGGAACCCGGTTTATCTGATCACACGCCAATATTCATTTAGAACCTGAGTGTTGAGCGTCGGGGAGGAACTCCTTTTCGGTTTTTTAATGGATTGTTACGGGTGGAGGATTTTATGGCAATGCTTGAGCAGGTTTGGCGAACTGAAATTCAGGGGTATAAAGTGTTCCAGTTGATGCAGAAATTGAGGTTGGCGAAGCAAGCTATTAATGAATTCTGTAAATAGCCAGTTGCATACCATTCAGACGTAGTGTTATAGAGATCCACAGGATGAACGACTCAGAGCCCTTGAAGCTGATAGCATGCATAAATACCAGGAGGCTCTTCAACTGAATCAATCGATTGCCCGACAAAAGGCTCGACAAACATGGCTCAAGGAGGGAGACAGTAACACAAAGTTTTTTCATGTGGCCATTTTGGCCCGGCGCAATGTTAACACCATTACGGAGTTGATGGATGATACAGGCCAAGTGAGGAGAGGGTAGGAAGCAATTTCATCGCAGGTTAGGGAGTTTTTTGTACAACTTATGGGTTCCAGTGTTGATTCAGGACATGGATTTGGTGTCCGGGATGTGTTGCATTTTACTCCTACTCAGGTAAGAATGGAAATGCTACTTGCTCCTTTTTCTGCACAGCAAGTGAAGGAGGCTGTATTTCGGCTTCATAGTTCCAAAGCGCCAGGACCGGATGGGTTTTCAACTGGATTTTTTCAACAAACTTGGACTATTACGAGTCAGTTGTTCACAGATGCGGTCCTGGAATTTTTTCATTTGGAAAATTGTTGCAAGAAATTAATCATATGTATATTTGTCTTATTCCTAAAAAGGAGAGACCTGAGAGAGTTACAGATTATCGCCCAATATCGTGTTGCACTACGGTGTATAAGGTGATTGCTTATTTGTTAGCGGAGTGCTTGAAGGGTGTGTTGATTGAAGTTATTAGTCATGTTCAAGGGGCTTTCCTTCCCTTCGCGAAACATTGGGGATAATATTCTACTTCTGCAAGAATTACTGGGTGAATATAATTCTGGGAAGAAGATAAAAAGTTGTGCTTTGAAGATAGATCTTTATAAAGCTTATAATACGATTGGTTGGAGCTACCTGAAGGATTGCATGAACTGGATTGGATTATCGCCACGATTTTGCCAGTGGATATATTAGTGTATACAAACTCCATCTCTAAGTGTTTTGATTAATGGTATTCCGATGAAGCCTGTTAAAATTCGCCGAGGGATCCGGCAAGGGGACCCTCTCTCCTCGTATTTGTTCACTTTGGCTATGAAGGGTCTATCTAGGTTGCTGCACAAGATGGTCCAATGCAACGGGTTATTTCAATATCATTATCATTGTAGGGAATTATGTTTGTCTCATCTTTTATATGCGGATGATGTGATTTTGTTGTGTTAGGCTGATCCTCAGATGATTGTCAAGATGTTAAACTTGATGGAGGTATTTTCTCGGTGGTCGGGCATTAAAGAACTTAACACTTGAAAGGGAAAAAGCTTATGTTATTGAACAACGTACAATTGTTTAAATACAAGAGTTACAGAATAAATTTGAATTCAAATCTCCCTAATTACAGGCTAAGAATATGTACAGATTGTTACAATCTTAACAGCTGGACGATATGATCAATGCATAATATCAGTAAGTCACGTGATGCATCTATACGCCCCCCTCAAGCTTGCAGTTGGAAGCAACTCCAAGCTTGAATAAGAGATGTTGAAAAAGGGACTTTGTCAAGGGTTTGGTGAGAATATCAGCAAGTTGATCATAAGCATGAACATGAAGAACTTTGAGTTCATTGAGTTGAACTTTGTTGCGAACATAGTGAAAATCAACCGCGACATGTTTCATTCTTGAGTTAATTGCCGGATTGTTGCTGAGATATGTGACACCAACATTGTCACAGTAAACTATCGGTGCACTAGATGGAAAAATACGAAGCTCTGCAAGCAAATTTTGAACCCAGCAAACTTCAGAAACAGAATTTGCAACAGCTTTAAAATCGGCTTCTGTGGAGGACCTAGCAATAGTTTGTTGCTTCTTGGAAGACCAGCTCACCGGATTTGCACCAAGAAAGAGAATTTGCCCTGAAGTGGAGAGTCGGCCATCAGGATCCCCTGCCCAATCGGCATCAGCATACATAGACAACACAGTGTTAGTCGTTCGGTGCAATTGCAAGCCAAGTCTCGAGGTGCCGCGTAAATAACGGAGAACACATTTGAGGGCCTTCCAATGCAGCTCGGATGGTCTATGCATAAATTGAGACAATTTATTGACTGCAAAACTAATGTCAGGTCTTGTGAAAGACAAGTACTGTAATTTCCCAAGGACCGAACGATATCGAGTGGCATCAAAGGAAGGAGCTCCATCGTGTAAGGTGAGAACCTCAGAGCTACTCATCGGGGTCGGTGCAGCTTTACATTCATGCATATTTTCAGCTGCCAAGAGTTCATCAATGTAACCAGTTTGAGCCAAAAACAAGCTATGGTCTTTTCGAGTTACCTCAACTCCCAAAAAGTAATGAAGCGGACCCAATTCCTTAATAGAAAAACGACTATGAAGGGAGGCAATAACCCTTGCAACAGCGGACTCATGGCTGCCAGTAAGTATAATGTCATCAACATAGACCGACACAAAGAGATGAACCGAACCATGGTTGAACATGAAGAGTGATGGATCTGACTTGGATTTTTGAAAACCAAGACTGTGCAAATAATTCGTTAACGCCAAGTACCATGCCAATGGAGCTTGTTTGAGTCCGTAAATCGCTTTCCGAAGACGACAAACATGATTTGGGGTTGCTGTTGCTTCGAAACCTTGTGGTTGAGACATGTATACCTCTTCTTGAAGGTCTCCTTGCAAGAACGCATTGTTGACATCAAGTTGCCTTATCACCCAATTCCTCGTGACAGCAATTGTGAGTACAACCCGAACCATTGTTTTCTTTACAACCGGACTAAAGGTAGAGTGATAATCTATTCCCAGTCTTCGAGTGAACCCCTTCGCAACCAACCGTGCCTTGTACCTATCAATTGATCCATCCGGTTTGTGTTTGATCCTGAAAATCCACTTACAAGCAACAACATTTTTTGTATCATCCCGGGGAACTAATTCCCAAGTGTTAGTTCGAATTAATGCATCATACTCTTCTTTCATAGCATCCCTCCACTCTTTGGATTTTTGGGCTTGTTTGACAGTAGTTGGGACAACATCAGGAAAGGAGGTGGCAACAAAATTAAATTTTGGCTTTGGTTTAAATATATTGTTTTGGGACCTGGTGATTACACGATTGATTGTAGAGGTAGGATTAGGAACTGGTTGAGAGACGATTTCAGAAGGCATTTGATGTAGGCTTTCAGGTTGAGTAGCGTTGGTGTTGGTGGGTTGTACAGTGTTGTGAGTACTGGAACTAACAATAGGCAAAACAATGGGAGATTCAGTTATAGAAGTACCTGGAATAGACGAGGACTGCATTGGATCAGCACCGGAGTCGATGGCTTGTTGGGGTGTTGATGATACAGCTGTGGCGAATGAAACAAGAATCGGCGGAAGCAGCTCATGGGAAGGCTGAGGTATAGTGGATTGTCGATCAAGGCTGACAACAAAGGACATATCCTATACAACATTTGTTCTCGGCAGCAAGGATTTGAATCGTGATTTATACGGAAATTCAGTTTCGACAAAGACTACATCTTGAGACAAGTACAGTTTGTTGGTCATGGGATCATAACAGATGTGACAATGATGACTAAGAGACACACCTAGATAGACACAGGGTGTTGATTTGGGGTCGAGTTTATGATTCTGATACGGTTTTAGCCAAGGATAACATAAACATCCGAAACTTTTCAAAGTCGCATAGGCTGGCTGTTTGGCGAATAACTTTTTATAGGGAGATTGATAGTGCAGCAATGGTGTGGGCAGCCGATTGATAAGATAGACGGCATAATGACATACGAAAGACCATAAGGAGGTGGGTAATTCGGCTTGGGAGAGCAAGATTTTTGCTATTTCGACAATGTGACGGTGACGACGCTCAACTATAGCTACGCGTTGAGGGGTGTAGGGGGGACTAACAAGGTGTTCGATGCCATTAGCAGAAAGATATGGATCAAGGCTTTTGTATTCAGTGCCACCATCAGTGTAGAACAACAAAATATGAGATGAAAAGTGCTTTTCAAGGATTGGTTTCAAGGATTGAAAAATATCTTTGACTTAACTCTTTTTTGTCAGGGTATAAATCTAAGTGTACTTGGTATATTGATCGACAAAGATGCAGTAATACAATTTTTTATTAATGAAAAGCACTGGCGAGGGACCCCAAAGATCGCTAAACACAGTTTGCAAAGGTTTTGTACTGGATAAAGTAAA
>JANVCL010261319.1:0-18797 GCA_026546855.1 Erythroxylum incrassatum
TTACATCTTTAATTGTCTTATCATACCACAGTAAACGACAACGCACAGTAGACACAAGCAATAAATCAATTAGCTAAGTGCCGGCAGGATAAAAACGTTGCGTGGTGGACTTGGCAAAAAACGCATCACGCGCAGACCAGGAGCATCAAAGGGTTTTAATTGAGGAGCATATTAATTTGTCAAAACACGAAAAGAGAGAGGGCTGCATTAGAGTTAAAAAAACAGGAGGGAAGAAATAAGGCAACAGGATAAGAGTGAGGTAGGCGGCGGCTGAGTGTGGAGTTTGGGAAAATCAAAGACAGAAATAACGCAAGGTGAGGGCAGCGTGAATAAAGAGTAAAGTTAGGCGGAGGATAAAATAACAGTACACGAAGAGAAGAGAAGCTACATTAGAGAAGAAAAGGAAGACTGCGGCAGATAGCAAACAAGGAAGGATGATAGCGACAGTTCCAATGCCAGTGATAATCGGAATAGATAAGGAAATTATGATGTTGGGTAACTAAATTTTTATTTCTTGATTTACGGAATCCTAGTTATTGAACTTTGCATATTGTGAGACTTTTGTTCTTTATTTCAATCGATTTATTAGTTAAGTATTAGTTATTTTTCTAGGTTATTATTTGATTGTTTAATTTGACAACTAAGTGCGCAACTAATTTGTGTTTTTATTCAATCAATCGCTAGATTAAAAAGGTTGACGTTCAATTCTTTTAATCAAAAGTAACGACTAGGATTTTTGTCTACTACGTTAGGGACATGATTCTAGGAAAAATAATCGTCTAGGCTAAATATACATTGTATGTATGTTGTCTAGTTTGTCGATTTTCTTGATTCGTAAAGCTATTAATTAATTAACTCTGAGATCATATCCAGGTTGTTAATTAATAAGGGTTAATTCAAATACATGTTTTGGTTAACTAAACATAAGAGAAAATAGGTAAAGAAATTTACCACGACGAATGCTGAACTAATAAATTGGTTATTTTTAGTGTCAATGATCAACGCAAGTTCAATAACGAAGGAGACCGGAAACCAAGATTTATTTATATTGATTGTTAAATTCTCATTATTTTGTTTTTATTTATTTATTTCAATTTCAATTTTCAATTAATTTCTGTTTAATTCACAATCACAAACCCCCCTTTTAAGTGTAAACACTGATTATTTTCATTTCATAAACTTTACACGCACTCTCTGTGGGATCGACCTAGACTCACCACTCTACATTAGTAGTATAGTTATTTTAATTTTTATTAGCGTTACGACGCGCGGTCAAATTTTGGCGCCGTTGCCGGGGAAATGGAAAACAAAGGAGTATATGAGAAAACAATACCCCTGCCTTTATAAGAACTTTGAGGATGAAATTTTTTAAAGGGGGAGAAATATAATATCTCATTTCCATACTAAGGGTTAGAACCCTAGATTTATGTAATTGAGAAAACAGCAATGAGAGTTTAGTAAATTGCATTTCACGTTCATGCATAACGTTAGGATACACATATGTGAATATTGATTTTTGCACATTAAAATGAATTTTTTATGCACTCCTTTGACAGTTTGCGGGGTATAAATGATTGCTTAATTTGAGTATAATGTGAATTACGGACTATATGTCTTAAGAACTGATTTGAAGAGTATATGTATTGACTCATAATTTTTGGTAAAAATTTGGGAAAATTCTGAAATTTTAAAGGTATATTGGACTAGGAAAAATGCCAAGTAGTAAAACAATTGATGAATAGTGGTAGAAATAAATGTCAAATGGCAACAAAAATTTTTATGAATGACATTAAGATTTAATGATAAGTGTCGTTGAACATTGAGAGAAAATTGGGTTGAAAATTGGAGACAAATGGACTAGCTTTTTAAAAGAGCGAATTGGAGACCACAAAAAGGTGACAAATGGCATCCACTCACGAATTTTACCTAAATTAAAGACCATTTCATGGTCTTTCATTTGCTTATTCACGATATACGCTTCTCTCCTTCATCTTCTTCAATTGTTTTTCATCTCTCTCATTCACTCACGAAAGTCACTCTCACCCTTACCATGTTGATTTTGTCCCACTCTTTCACTTTGTTTCTTCAAGATTCATTGTCTTCTCCATCTTGTTACTAAAAGACCCAACCTATTCCACCTTTAAAGGTGATGATTGTATATGTTGGAGGAGATAGGATTTCATGGTGATTTAAGAAGCTTTGGGTAAATCAAGTAAGTATAAGCTAAAAAATGTTTTGATGATAATTAAGAGTTAAATGTTCATCAAATGAGAATGGTACATGCTAAAAATGTGGATGAGAAATGTTGATAGATTCATGTCTTGCTTTTGTGTTTTGATGGGTAATAGATTATGAAATGATATAATGTTGGATTATATTGGGTAAATGGTATTCAAAGGGTGCTAGAAAAATGCTAGCTATAACATATTCCATTAATTATGCATCTAATTTACCCATAACTTGCTCTGTAGATACCCAAAAGAGGTGATTTTAGATTTGGATTAAATTAGAGACAAATGGATACATTTTGCATGCAGACATTGAATTCAAATTCTGTCTTTAAGAGTTTAGAATTTTGACCTAAAGTTGAGTATTGGATGTAGGAAAAAGTGCAGAAAAACTGGATACATAATGTGTTTTTGTTCTGTTTTCTTGATGAATTAATATGAATATCTTTGGGTGTTTTTGTGATGAAATAAAATGAGTATAGAGTTAAATAATGGGAGTAATGTGGTATCTTGAAATGGGAAAAATTAAGGCGATAGTTAGAAGTGAAAAGAAAGTGAAAACGAAGTTAAATATGTTTAGGAAGTTGATGATGAATGTGTATATATGTGTATCTTCTATTATTAGTGTTCATGATCAACCATGGACTATAATTTGTTTATGGATGATATTGAGTTGAAATGGAGTTAGAATGATGGGAAAATGAGGAGAAATTGAATTAGAAATGATAGACAAGATTACGGTAGTGAATATAGTACGTAAAGAGTTAGAATCTGGAAAATTGGAAGATGAGACATGATTTTGCTTTTGTGAAAGTTCACCACAGCCAACTTGTAGGATTTCCTCTTGGGAAAAGTTCGCCACAACTAACTTTCCTGCACAGCTTAGACATGCTTCGATTGTTTAGGCATAACTTGTTTTATAGTTATCCAAATGGAATGATTTTTTATTTAGAGTCAAATAGAGACATAAGGCTACAAATTTTCTGAAGAAATCAAATTTTAATTCAGTCTCTAAGAATTTCAATTTTTGGAAGGAAATTGCATATAGGGCACTATTCCATTATAAGAACAGTTCAAAAATATTTAGGGTATAACTTTCAGAGTACTGAACCAAATTGAATGATCTTGGTATCATTATAAACTTAATACAATGGGGAACATTAGAAGAAAGTATTGCCAAATTACTTTATTTGCATTGTTTAAATGATCAAGAACAGTAGACCCGAAAGTTAGTTTTTGGAAAAATCTGAAATGATTTATTGGGTTATGAAATTAGATTCAAAGTGTTTATCTGAGGTATAAACCTATGTACAAATGATACTTAAGTGAGTTTTGATATTGGATTGATTTTGTGGCAAAAATAATAGAAAAATACCTGGGATTGTCATTAAGCATGCATTTTACATATTCCATTTATACAATTATCCATAAAAGAATACTAACAATTGTACAATTATTAATGTGTGTGCAACGTGTGTATTGCATAATTTGGATGTTCAAGATGAACATCCGCATTTAGACGTTTCCAGATCATGGAAGCTAATGCTAATCTGGAGCGTACTGTGAGTCAGCCTAGATGGTTTTACTTATTGATTGCTCTTTTCATATTATGTTTTAAATTATCTTATAAATGTAACTTTGATTTTGTTGATTTCAGGTCAGATGATTTTGATGCATGAATGTGATATTGAAGTGCTCCTTGTATGTGAATTTAATGAAATATGTGATATCTAACTTGATTGTTAAATTCCGAAGAAACATGCAAATGTGCATATGATTGAAAAAGTGTTTCTCAACATTTATGTTGAATGCCAGACCACAGTCCGATGATAAATGTATTCTGAATATGAATATGACATGTGAAAGTGACTGATTGATCATATAAGAATATGAAGCATTCCATTACATGAATGTATGAAACATAAAGGCAGTTGTGACCGGAGTAGCCATCGAAAAAGAGCTTAAAGCTTAGATTGTGAAAAAGAGCTTAAAGCTTAGAAAGTGTATAAGAGCCAAAGGCTCACTATGTAAAATGAGCACGGTATCCTCAACGGATACGGGATAGTTATCAATGAGCCCGGTATCCACAACAGATATGGGACAGTTATAGGCACTCTGTCATAACAAAGTAATAAATGAAAGTGAGTCTCGTGAGTACTGCATATGCATTTGATAGTTATGATTTAAATAGCTGACTGATTTCTAAATGTGATATGTGTTAAATGTGAAATGTGAAATGAATGCTCAAGTGATATGTGATGATTCATGATTATCAATGAAATGATGTGAATTATATGATTATGTGATTATATGAATTGTATGTGTTATGTGATTAAGTGAGCCATCGACGATGGTCACTCACTGAGTTTGCAAAAACTCACCCAAAATTTGCGATGTTTTTCAGGCTTAGAGAATATCTTCAGTTAATCAAATTAGAGTCTAGCCACTGCATTCAAGTAAGAGATAAAGGTCAGGATCATTTCGTGTTTGCATTTTTTTCGTATTTTTGTATCAAATTGTATATTCCACAATTTCTGTATAATGTATATTTGAATATTTATTTATGTTATTACTTTTCGAAATTGAAAATGTGTTGCAAATGATATTGATCATAGTGTAATAATAATTGTGTTTTTTATGCTTATGAAATAAAAGTATGGGCCTGAATTTGAATATTGATTTCTGCATATGCTTATGCTATTTTTGAAAATTTTGTACTGAGTTTCAAGGGTTTGACTATTCTAGCATGCCACCTTTATGGGGTACTCGCTCGGACATCACTTAGGATGTCGAGTACATGTCTTGCGAGAGTGGGGGCTACATTTAATGGTTTTTTCTTTAAGCAAACTTCGCATATTATTGGGGAGGAAGTTACTCTGGCCATCCAAGAATTCTTCCAACATAGGAGACTTCTCAAAGATCTTAACTTTACTTTGTTTCTCTTATTCCTAAGAAAGATCATCCTTCCATTTTATTTGATTATAGACCAATCCCATGCTGTAACATGATTTATAAGGTGATCGTGAAAGTTATGGCAAATAAGCTTAGAGAGTTACTCCCTCACATTATCAGCCCAAACTAAAGTGCATTTATTAAGAACTGTCGAATAGGGGATAATATCCTGTTAGCTCAAGGGATTTTTAAGAATTACCACCCTTCTAATAATTATAGGCAATGTGCTTTTAAAGTAGATTTGGAAAAAGCCTATGACTCAATTCAATGGGATTTCCTCCTGAATGTGTGCGTAGCGGTAGGTTTTCCTCTTAAGTTTATTAAGTGGATTGAAGATTGTATAACCTCGCCTTCTTATTCTATCTTGATCAATGGTCTCCCTAAAAAAAATTCGAGATAAGTCAGGCTTAAGACAAGGGGATCCTTTATCTTCGTTTCTCTTTATTATCTGTATGGAGGTACTCTCTAGGAGCCTGAATGCATCTATAGTTGGTAGTGCTTCTTTTAAATACCACTGGAGGTTTAAAGCGCTTAAAGTCACCCATCTCTTATTTGTAGATGATCTTTTTTTGTTTTGTCAAGCTTATTTGGTTTCGGTCTAAACTTTACTTAATTGTATACGTACTTTTTCTAATTTTTCTGGCATGGACGTGAACCTTATCAAGAGATAGTTCTTTTTATCTCCTGATATGAACCCCATGGCTCATCAAGTAGAAATAATTTTGGGTCTTAAAAGAGTTCACATTCCCATTCGGTACCTGGGGATACCTCTCTTAACAGGTCATTTGTCTAGGACGGATTGCATATCTCTGTTGAATAAAATTAATGACAGAGTTAACAAATGGACCTATAAAACTCTTTCCTATACTGGTAGACTTCAATTGGTTATTTCTATCCACTCAACTTTTTAGGTGTATTGGTCTAGTCATTTCATTCTTCCTTCTTCCATTAATAAGGAAATAGAGACAAAACTAAGGAATTTCTTGTGGTCTGGGAAGGTTGTGACAAAAGCTTATGCAAAGGTTAAATGGAATGACCTATGTAGACCCAAAAGAGAGGGTGGAATAGGCATTAAACATTTGTCTACATGGAATAATGTGCTGATAGGAAAAAGAATCTAGGTTCTTTTTAATGATAGTGAAGCTTTGTGGGTCAAGTGGGTGCATAATATTATTCTTAGAAGGAAAAATTTCCGAAGCACCCAACCTACAAATAATAGTTCATGGAGTTGGAGAAAGTTTTTACATGTTAGGGATCTAATTGGGAACCAATTCAAATTTAAGATAGGAAATGGGAATTCTACTTTCTTATGGCAGGATCTTTGGCATCCTAGAGGTATCTTGAAGGATCTCTCAACTCCCAGAGTAATTAATGGTTCGGAGCTACCTATGAATGCAAAAGTGTTCGATGTTATCAGAAATAATGTGTGATGCTGGTAAGAGGCCACAATTAGGACCATACGTACTCTAGAGCCTCTACTGTATCAACCAGATTGTTCCCGACCTGATAAATTGGAATGGCTAGCCAGCTCCTCAAAAACATACACAAATGCTACGACCTACAATTTTATAAGACCTCCTAATCAATGTGTTCCTTGGCATAAATTAGTATGACATAAAAGAAATAGCCCAAGATATTCCTTCTTACTGTGGTTAGCCTTTCTTAATAAGTTATAAACAAAGGGTTCCCTCTTCAGTATTTTATAACAATGGAGACACCAGATTTAGGATTCAGGGTACGCATCAGTCTCTAAAAAGCTTTAAAGCAAAATGGAATCCAGTCTTAGAAGCATGGTGGTGTACCGGATTGAGTGCAAGCAGCAGGAACAAGTTTCTCCCTATGCAATAGTCACTCCCTTTCAACAGAAAAGATGATTTCAAGGAAGTTACTTCAATCTATGAAATTTAATCATGTTATATCGGTGTTATGTGGTTGATAAGATGATCTATGAGTTTAGTTTAGATATATGAAAGGATCAGGTAAAGGTTTAGCCTTCCATGCCTCTACAAGTATTCTTGGAAGGAAGATAGGAATAAGATGTGTATTGTAATCGAATTCTTGTATAGTTGATTTTCTTGTGTTTTCCTTTATTTTTGGAAGCAGTTTAGAGTCTTCTCAATTTGCTGTGGTTAAGTATGTCTTTTGGTATGGTTTCGGTATGAGAGTTGCCACTTGGGCAATCTCTAGTTCTGTATATAATCCTTTGTTTCTTGATTTATAAAATTATTGAATTATAAAAAAGCCTATATAAAATAAATGTACAAAACTAATTATGGGGTTATAATGTCTGTAACATAATGTGGTTATGGAAGAAACATAAAAAAAAGCAAGTGTACAAGGTATATCTAAGTGGATCTATTTTTATAAAAAATTAAGCTACTTAATCTTAAAATGACTTATATAGACTAATTGTAGTTAAGTTGTGAATGAAGACCTATACGTATGAATAAGGCACTGTATCAAGGTAAGAATTGGTTATACTAAACTTTGTGTAGTTGTTGATATGAAACAAGATTTAGTTAATGTGATACCATTGATTGAAGAAAACTTTTTGAGGACTTTATAAAAGTCGCTTATTAATGGAAATCTTTCTTATTCAATAAGAAAAGAAATAGAAATCTGTAAGTAAGGTGTTTAAAAAAAGATACTATTTTGGTCTAATGAGTTTGGATCCCCTTGACATGTTTAAAACAGGAACTATGACCAATAATGATCTAATTAAAGGGGATCCCTCCTTTAACCATGAAGAAGCAGTGAATTAAAAGGGATTGAATAATGAAAATAATATTAGTAAAGTAGCAATTAGGATTAGTGCTTCTATAATGAACAACTCTTTAGAGCTCAGTTTAATAGTTTAAGAGGTTATAGGTAACACTAGTAAGTAGGATCAAATTCAACTTAATACTTTGGATGATCTCTCAACTTCTAAAATGAATATTCTTAGAGGTCAAAAGAGTTAAACACCTGCAATTGATGAATTTAAAGTCAACAATATGAAAAGATCTAGTAAAAAAATAAAACTAAAGGCTTTACAAGTTATAACCTCTCCTAATGTCTATTCTCTCTTATAATGTGACAAGTTATGAATAGCCTAAAAAGAAACGTGTTCTTATGGAATTTGTTTTTGAAATAAGACCTATGTTAATAGGCTTATTCGAAACTAAGCTTAAGGCAAATAAGTGTATGAAGTTGCAATTTTTGGAAAAGCATTAGCTTTCTTTCACTAACAATCAATTTCATCATAATGGTTGTATAGTCATTGCCTATAATTCAAACAAAATTGATGCATCACTTATTTTGACTACTTATCAAGTAATGTACCTCTAATAACCTTAATTCAATAGAGGACTAAATTCCTTATATCTTTTATCTATGGGTCCAATCATGCATTTTTAAGGAATGTTTTCTGCGAAAAATTTAAGGATATCTACTCCTCTATTAACTCTTTATAGATTATTCTAGGACATTAATATTATACTTCAATTCTTTTAAGCTAAAGGCAACATCTATTTGAAGAACTTCAATAAGGATTTAAGAGATTATGTAAACCAAATTAAAGTTACTAACTTGAAGTATGAAGGAAACTTTTTATGTGGAGTAATAAGAAAACTGAGAATTCACACAATAGAAAGAATCTTGATAAGACATTTGTTAATGAATTTTGGTTAAATAAGTTTCCAAAGATCAAAGTTATTTTCAAGAAACTTTTATTCTTAAATCATTAGCTTATTATCATCCATAACCTATCTTCTAATCAACTTAGAAAATCTCCCTTTCAATTTAACAATTACTTAACAAAATTTGGGAGATTTGATGATGCAATAGTCATAGGTTTATCTTTAATGTTTCAAGGTCATAAAGCATTTAGTTTTGCTCTTTAAGCTCCTTTTTCACCATATGTAGTTTTATCATGTAGATAAGCTTACATATGGTGAAAAAGGAACTTAAAGAGCAAAACTAAAGAAGATTTAGCAATATTGAGATGTCCATTACTGAAACTAGAATTAAGCTAAAGCTGATTCAAGAGGAGATTTATATTTATCTAATAGACTACTAAGCAAATGAAAGAGGGAAAAACTTTGATTTCTTATACAAGAGTCATAGAGGTGCATAACTCTTTGCCAAGATAACATTCTATAGTACACTGGCTTAAGGATGAAGACAAAAATACAAAAAAATTTCATAAAACCATCATTGCAAGGAGAAATAATAATATAAAATTTTCAATGCACAATCATAATAGTGGAATAACTTAAAACTAGATTGAAATATATCAAAAATACTTTAAATATTTACCAAACACCCTTGGCTCACATCCTAATAGATGATATTTTGTATAGATATTAAAATAATTTATATCAGATCAAATCTCAAAAGAGGCAATAAAGTATTTGTGCAAACCTTTTAATGAGGTAGGTGTGGAGAAGTTTATTTTTTAGCTTAATCTAAGTAAGTTATTAGGTCCTCTTGATAGGTTAAATAATTTTTTTTCTTTAAAAATTTTGGCATCTCGTTCAGAGAGTGGTTAATGAAGAAATATTATAGTTTATTGAGAAAGAGAAATTTTAAAAGAGATTAACAAAACCTTTATAAGTCTTATACCCAAATTTTTAAATCCTTGCTCTCTCAAAGACTATAACCCTATTTCTTTTTTTTTGGTAAATCAATAAATTTGTATACACATAAAAAAAGGATATGTACACAATTAGAGATTTCCTAAGCAATAAATCTCTTACCTACCAAAAGGAATAACCTAATGTGAATTTATAAGGAACCTACAAAAAATTCCTTGCGAACAAACTCCACAACCATAAGCCTATACATAACTTCCTACCAAGCTGGCCTTATAGAGCTAACTCTTCTTACCAGTAACACAACTTTTCCAACAAACAATTTACAGCAATACAAATTTGACCATCATTCCTTTACAAACCATATCGACAATATAGCACAACATAAGTTGAAGAGTCAGATGATGTCCTTCTAATTTCCAGAACTATGTAGGATCTACTTTGCTTTGAAAGCCAAAGGTGATGAGGGGGAGCCCCTCACGCCTAGTTGCTAACTTCCTTGTTCACTGTCAGAGTTTGTCTAACTCTTCCCTACCTTCTTTGATAAACTGCTAATGGATCTTCTGGACACCAACCGTAGGAGAAGGGTCTCCTATTGATAGAGATTTGCATTACCTTCATTGTAGTCATCTTATCTACTATAGGGAAAAGGCCATAGACCTTCCAACTCCATGTTGCCAAGGTTATTGTTGATCGGAGAATGGATAATTTCCTGAAACTGATTTCTCTTTTGCTTTAGATACCGAAGAGGGATTGGATACCCTCCCTTTTCCTAACCTGAAATAAAAACCTTTAGATATTTTATTAGAAAATAAGCATTCCAACAATTACCTTCTCTCGATGTTTGAGTCGAGTTGTTCCATATCTTGGAAGATCACTCCGGTATTTAAGCTCCCCACCTCCAAGGCTTCATCTTTGAAGGTTGGAGTATTTCTTTCAGTCCAAAGGTTTTAGACAGTAACTGAAAGGAGGATGATAAAAATGTTAATGTCACAGTTTCGGATATTTGAGGGTTGGTTGAACCAATTGAGAATGGAGTGAAGGTTTGTTAGATTAGGAAGATGTATTTGGAAGTGGTTGAGGCAGTGTAACCACACTATTTTAGAGAAGGAACATTCAAAGAACAAGTGTTCAATATTCTCATTATTCAAGGTACACAAAGAGCAATGATTAGGGGTATGAAGGTAGAGGAGTTTATCCCTAGTTTGCAACTTATGAAGGAATGCCAACTATATTAAGAAGGAACTCCTAGGACTATTTCTTTTAAACCAAACCAGTTTATGCCAAGAAACACTCTGAATCGAAGGTCTCACGAAATTATAGGCTGAAGCATTTGTATACCTTTTTGAAGAGCTAGCTAACCATTCAAAACAATTAGGTCTTGAACAATTCGGTTGGTACAGTAGAGGCTCTAGGTTACTTATGGTCTCGACAGTTGCCTCTTGCCAGCACCACTCATTATTTCTGATTACTTCAGACACTCTTGCAGTCATAGGAAGCTCTGACCCATTGATCACTCTTGATGTTGAGAGGTCCTTCAATATTCCTCTAGGATGCCAAGGATCATGCCATAATAAAATAAAATTCTCATTCCTATCCTAAATCTAAATTGGTTCCCAATTTTATCCCTCACAAATAAGATCTTTCTCCAACTCCATGAACTATTATTAGTAGATTGAGCACTCCAGAATTTTTTCCTTTCCAAAATTATAGTGTGCACCCACTTAACCCACATAGATTTGCTATCATTAAACAGAAACCAAATTATTTTCCCTATAAATACATTATTCCAAGTAGACAAATGCTTGATACCTAATTCTCCCTCCCTTTTTGTTCCACATAGCTCACTCCATTTAACCTTAGCATGAGATTTAGCCACCTTCCCAACCCACAAGAAATTCCTAAGTTTAGACTCTATATCTTTAAGGATGGAGGAAGGAAGAATGAAATGACTAGACCAATATACCTAAAAAGTAGAGAGAACAGAAATCACTAATTGAAGTCTACTAACATAGGAGAGGTTTTTATGAGTTCATTTGTTAATCCTAGTCTCAATTTTATCCAACAATCCCTCGTAGACAACCTACCTGTTAAGAGAGGTACTCCTAAATAACGAATGGGAAGATTACCTTTCTTGAGACCCTAATATCTTCCATTTGATGGCCCAAATGGTCCATATCAGGAGATAAGAAAAACTAACTCTTGGAAAGATTCATGCCCATTCCAGATAAATTTGAAAAGGTACACATGCAATTAAGCAAAGTTTGTGCCGAAACCAAATCAACTTGGCAAAACAACAAAAGGTCATCAACAAACAAGAGATGGGTGAGTTTAACGCTTTGCACCTCTAATGGTATTTAAAGGAAGAACTACCATCTATGCAAACATTCAAACTCCTTGAGAGAACTTCCATACAAATAATAAAGAGGAATGGAGATAAGGGGTCTCTTTGTCTTAAGCTTGACTTCCCTTTAAAAAATTTAGATGGAGATCCATTGATCAAAATAGAATAAGAAGGAGATGTTATACACTCTTTGATCCATACAATGAACTTTTGAGGAAAGCCTACAGCTCCTAGAACATTCAGTAGGAAATCCCATTGAATCGAGTCATAGGTTTTTTATAGGTCCACTTTAAAAGCACATTTCTTCTGGTTATTTGAAAGGTGGTAATTCTTGAAGATCTCTTAGGCTAACAAGATTTTATCCCCTATTCAACAGTTCTTAACGAAAGCACTTTGGTTCAGGCTGATGATGTGAGGGAGTATCTCTCTAAGCCTATTTTCTATGATTTTTGTAATCACCTTATAAGTTATATTACAGCAATATATAGGTCTATAATCCAACACTATGGAAGGATGATCTTTTTTAGGGACAAGAGAAATAAAAGTGAAATTAAGCTCTTTGAGTAGTTTTCCATGTTGGAAAAAGTCTTGGATGGCACTAGTAACTTCCTCTCCTATAATATACTGAGTATGCATAAAGAAGAACTCATTAAACTCATCTAGACTAGGAGCCTTATTCAGATTGAAAGATTTGAAAACTTCCCTAATCTCTTGTGCTGAGACTTCAACAATGAGAAAATTTGAAAAATTAGCAGGCAACAGGTGAGGAAAAGATTTCCCACAAACTCTTTAGAAGGGAGAAGGTCCCTTTTATCCCCAATAAAGCTCTGAAAATATCTAAGGAACTGATTTTGAATCTCTTCAAGACCAACAATCCTATTACCATTTCCCACTAGTAAAGAGTGTATGTTGTTTCTGTCCCTGTTAGAAAGGATTGAGTTATGAAAGAATTTGGTGTTCTTATCCCCTTCTCTGATCCATTTAATAGGGGAAGACTGTTTATAGAAAGACTCCTGATCATTTAGAGCTTTAATTAAGTTATTAATGGCTTCAGATTCCTTGGTAACCAGTTCAGGAGTATTAGGCAAAAGTCTCATTTGATCTTGGATATTATTAAAAACAACTTGACAACTCTCAACTCTATCATTCACATCACCTATCTGACCAAAGTTAAGAAATTTGAGAGCTTTTTTAACCCACTTAAGCTTGGACACTACACAAAGAGTACCTTGAACTTGAGAGGACCAAGCATCTTCTACTGTCTAAAGGAAGTTAGGCTAAGAGACTAGAAAATTAGCAAACTTGAAAGTAGAATATCTCTTCTGTAAGTTTGCTAAAGACCTAATCACTACTGGAGAGTGGTCTGAGACGTTAGGATTATGAATAACACCATAAGAACTAGGAAACCTTGAGCCCCAGGCCGAATTAATAAGGGCTCTATCTAACTTTCTAGCAATAAAGAGGTCTCCACATTGCTTGTTGTTCTAAGTAAAACTAGGACCACTATAATTTAAATTATACAAAGCACAGTCCTCAACACACTTCCTAAAGTTATTCATTCCATTCATAGCCGGGGGACTTATAGGCTCGGCCTCATTAGAAAATATAATAGCATAAAAGTCCCCCGCTATAATCCAAGGATGGTTACCAACAATGAGATTGATATTAGACAGATCAGACTAGAGGTTCTTCCTATGATTGAGATTATTCGACCCATAAACACAAGTCACAAAAAAGGAAGAAGAATTATTCATTGGGGTAACCTTTAAATGAATCAGTTGACCATTTGTGATTTGAATAGAACACAAGAAACAATCCTAATTCCAAGCTATCATTATCCTAGCATTTGAAGCATGATCTACATTACTGTAAGAAAGCCATTTGGGAAACAAAGAGGAGCATACATTATTCAAAAAGGAAGGAAACCTAATCCTAGATTCAATCAAACAGATAAAAGAAACTGATAACCTCTTAAGACATGCATTTACAGCTAGTTGTTTTTTAGGATTGTTAAGACCTCTAACATTCCAAAAAACAAAATCCATAACACAAAACATAATAAAGGCCTCTTACTTCTATTTCCTCCTTGATTTCCTACTTTTCCTAATAGTAAAATCCTCCTTTGCCCCTCGAAAAGACCAGGACTCTGAGTATCAGTACTAGGAACCAATTCAGAAATAGGAGAGGAAACATGGTTACCTACTTGACTCACAGCAGGGAGGTTTAGATCCTCAAGGTCTCCACTCGGATCATCTTGCTTCTGTTGATCCTTGCTTAGTTGAGTAGGAATTGCTTCCTTATCATCTTGTATTGTCATCTCAAGAACTTGATCATTCTGTTGTGATCCTTTGCCCTTACTTTGCTTAATTTGAATCTCAGAAGCTCTATTCTCCTTATGATTTTGATTTATCTTCTAAGAGGCTAACTCCTGCTCCTCCTTTTTTGTTGATTTAAATTGTTTGGAATAGTTTCCTTCCCCTTCTACAACTCTTGTTGTAATCCAGTCTCAAACAATCTCCCTGTAGGTGCCCATTCCTTTTTCTGTAAATGATGATCATGTAACATCCCGTTACCTACATTGAGGCTAAAGTAGGAAGAGATTACTAAGAGATTAGAAATGCATCTCATGTTCATGCATTATATGATATACACTTATACGTGAATATTGAACTTTTGCATATGAAAATAATTGTACATGCATTCATGAATAGTTCCGGGTATAATTGAATTGAGATGTGATATTATTGAGAATTGTGAAATTGTTGTATTGAAAATTTAATTGGTGAGTGTATTAGTTAATTTAGAATTTTGGTAAATTTTAGGAATAATTTCCGAAAATGTTGGATATTATTGTACTAGGAAAAATGCCACTTGGCAAGTAAATTGATGTATGGAAAATATAAATGAGTGCAATGCTATTGAAGAAACTTGTGAGAAGAAGATGACGTTGAAAACTTAGGAGATAATTGTAATGAAAAGATGGGAGTTAATGGAACTAGTTCAAATAGAACTAGTTAGTTTAAGGAAATTGGCTACAGTCTTAAGAAGTGGACAATTGTCCAAGTCTAAAATTAAATTTTCTTAACCTTAAAAGAACAAGTACTATACTCTTGTCTTCATCTTCCACGTAGCTTCTTTCTCAAGTTTTTCTATAACACAAAGTTTTTCATCAAAACTCCATCAAAGTTAAACCTTGTTTTCATCTATCTCTTTGTTACTCTCAAACTCGGTTTCCTTCTTTTTGCCTTAAGAAAAATCGAAGCTTGTCAACCCCTAAAGTAGTATATATGATGATTGTTCTGAAAGTGAAAGGTGATATTTTATGAATATGTGAAGATGTGAATAGTTTGTTACGTGTATTGATGTGATGCATGAATTGAGTGAACCATCGATGATGGTTACCTCATTAAGTTCGCAAAACTCACCAAAATTGCAACGTTGACTTTTCAGGACCGAGAGACGACGTTAGCTACTGAGGGACGCTACAAGCAGTGTAGACTTGTATTTTTAGGAAAGAAAAGAAATGGCTCGAAGGTCGGTCAACAAGGTTTGGTCAGATTAGATAGATTTTGTACATTTCTTCTTTCATGTAGCACTTTTGTATTAGGCTATGATGTTGTGTAAGTATGAATGTTGAAAGATACATTGTAGACATTCAATTTTTGTGAAATGAAATGAGGAAATTTGATTTTAAAATATTATGACTTTTCTTATGATCTTTATAAGAGAATAAAGATAGCTAAAGCCATGTTAAGTGAATGTTATGAATGAACGTAGCGCGCCATTATCATAGATTATGTACTGGAATGTCCTCCGGACGTCCCGGTATGTAACCTAGGGTAAGGGGGCATTACAGATCAAGCCTCCATTCGGACTCAATCTTTATTTCCTTAAAGATTATTTTCCCTTCTTCATTGTAAGTAGCTAGTTGGAAAGAAGAAGGCCAACTCCTCTATAATTCTAGCTCCACACACATTCTAACATACATAATCCTAGACATCCTAGCAGTCTAGGTATCCATAAGTAAGGGGTATCCAACCGCACTTGCTATTCTTCCCAACCCCTCAGTGTTCCAGTATTCAACAGGTAATAGTTTTGGATCATTAAAGATAAAATACCTTGGTTAAATGACCAGAGCTTATGTGGTTGTTACCATGATTAATGTATTTTTCTAACTCGTAATGTGGTTGTTCATTAAATTTAGAGAACTTTTTCTAGGTTGTTCAATAGCTAGGTTTAGTTAAAGAGCTTGTTTTAACTAAACAAGACTTAAGGGAAAACTGGGATTAACATAACTTATTATTAACCTACGATTAATAGTTGCTAAAAGAGGTATAAGAATAACAAAACAATGAAATATTCTTATTTATGTGTAGCTCGAGATTGAACCAAAAATTAGATCCCTACGCATTCATCATTTTTATGATTTTTTATTTTTCTTTAATTTGCTTCATTATTTTAAGTTCATGTTATTTTGTTTTGGAAAACCAAACCAAAAACCCCTAACCTAAATAGTGATTCTTTTTATTACAAAATATTTACACACACTTTCTATAGAATTGACCTAGACTCATCACTAACTATAGTTTTAATCCTAGTTATTTTGTGTAATGTTACGACATGATACCAATTTGAAATCCTAACTTATATTGTCCCTCATTCCCATTATTTGATTATTGTTCTAGGAGTTCTCATTTTTCACTTTTATGATCCAAAAGCTAGTGTCCTTTAAGTGATAAGAGTGCTTCCATCTAATTTGAATCGATTTCTTATTAGTGAATACTTTCTAGATTCTTTTGACAATTAAAATTTTGTTTATAACATGAATTCTTGTGGTCCCAAAACCTACTTCCTACTTTGGAGTTCAAATTCTAGTCACTTCACTTTAGTAAAGGATCTTTATTTGTATATCCTAACCTAAGGAAATTTTTAATTATCTTTGTAATAGGTTTAACTAGGTTCTTTGGAAGCATAAGGTGTGAACTCTAGTAGTTATTCATATTATTTAGAACTAAAATTACAAGTTGGAGTCCCTATATACGTAAATAGTTTACTTATGTTTGAAATGGTTTTGAACGATTTTATACTTAATTTGAGAAGTTTAGACATTTTAGGTCTTAATTTTTTCCACACAAGGAAAACAAGCAAAGTTAGAGAATAATTAGAGCAAAATAGAGCAATTTGAAATATTTAGAGAAGAACCAAAGAATGAAACACTATACATGAACCTTTGTTAAGGGTTGTATACAATTGTGGTTACTTTTATATCTCCAATGCACCTTACATGCCCTATGTTACTCCCTTGGATGAATATCATTCACTACATGGTCTCATATATTTGTCTGTGTTGGTGTTTACAATTGTAGAGATATTCTTAGACAACATAGTCAGTGATATAGACTTGTGTTTGGGGCTATACATTTCATTAAAAGTTAGGTTTTTGATTTTGAGCAAAGAGAGGAGGCAGAAAAAAGAAGTTCTTTAGCCAAGAAACATATAAGAGTCACTTTTAAAGTTTCTTTTTTGCGTTAGTTTTAATCAAGAGTTTACTATTCTTTAGAGATGGGAAGATTTCAACAATTCTTTTAAGGTTTCATAATAGAAAAATATGACTTATTTATTTTGTTATCTTTACAGTTTTTACATTCACATTATTTAACTGATTATGAACTAAATAGGTATTAGATTTAAGTAGGAAGAACCTAGGATGTGGTATATTCTAATTTACTCTTTTATTTAATGAAATTTTGGTTTTTGTGATTTATTCATGTTTATATTAATTTAATCAAATAAGTGAAATTGAAATATTCAATACTTGATTTATGCATTGAGATTTGAGAGATGAGATGTATGTTTAGGTCATAACGTAAATAATGAGGGTTAAATGTGTGCTACTCAAAAGAGATCCACAAGATCTTCCTAGGTTAGGACAAAAATTAATTAAGAGAGTTTATACAACAAACTAAAGCATTCTTTAGTTATCTAGATTTGGAAGGGATTTTGGTTGATTAACCTCTAAATAAGGATTATATGTCTTGAGAGAAAATATGTTTTAAGTTTAGAACTCTTATTAGTCTAAGAAGCTAGGTTAATTCATTAATCAAAGGTAAATTTGAATATAGTAAAGTCCTCAAGGAATATTGCTTAAACCTAGTTAATTCATATGGCGTATTCTTAATTATTATTTTGTATTAGGATTTAGATTTGTTAATTACGATATTTTCCTCACTCATTCATCCATAAAGGTTTATCAAACTTGTTAAATTTGTAGGTATCGGATAATTAACTAATAATTGTTGGACCCCACTTTCGGAGCACAACATTCGGAACCAAAAACAGAAACAATCTCATTGCAAAAAAATTTTGCAACGCACTTGCTCGAAAAAACGATAATCCAATCAGCCAGGTTTATTTAAAACCATTTCAGTCACAAAGATGCAAACAGCATTGAATACATCAGAGTCTTGGAAAATCAGTTGGGCCCATACAGAACACGATGTTTGTTTTCATAATATCTTTACATCAAAAACCACACCTTTTTGCTTTAATACAAATATGAAATACAAACTACACATGATACAATTGAAGGCTTATGCTTAAGATGATTCTAAAATACAAAAATCTCGAACCAACTTAATTTCAAAAGTCTTTAACTATCTTGGAGTTCCAATGCCTTGCAAAGATCGCCAATCTTCTCTTTCT
>JANVCL010262665.1:0-18772 GCA_026546855.1 Erythroxylum incrassatum
AACACACTAAATAAGAATTAAACACATTAAATAGGAAACTTATGAGCAATGAATTGCTCTTACTGAAAACATACCATGGGTTGAAATATTATACCTTCTCTCGGCCAAGTCAAGTTATAGGACAACATATAACTTGATTTTGGCTTCATTTGGGCTTTAAGATCATCAACTTGGACCAAGGCTTTAGAGTCCCCTAAAGGTCTCCATAAAGCTTGGTATTTTAAGAGAATGTTGAGGCCAAGTTCTTCTAACTCTTCATCCTCTTTGGCTAGTTCTTTTTCCTGGGCTCCAAAGCCCATATTGGACACATCTTCTAAGGCTTTGTGTGATGGTCCTCCATTATGGCTTCTTGATCCACTAGATACATTACTAGTGAAGATATGTTCCTATGTCGGATTTATATGGAGATTTTGCCTGATCCGATTGTTGGGAGGCATCAAATTTTTAACCCCTTTTGGGGAAGAATTAAGGAGGCATATAACAACGAGGCGACTGATGGGTGGGAGCAACATAACAAGAGATCTTTACAAAAGCAATGGCGAAAAATAGCACAAGTTGTTAAAGAGCATGCATCAAACAAGTGGAGAATATGAATCCCAGTGGTGCATCCGATCAGATATTATGAGTTTTCTAAATTTTTAGTTTTTGCAATTTTATATACAGTTGGTGGTTGGATAATTACAAATATATATACATTGTTTGTAGTTGGATTGTGTGAAGGGGTTATTAACGCAAGATGTTAACTGCAAAATAGGTTTCAAATATGATCATTTGTGGAACATTGTCAAAGATTTTGAAAATTTTAATGATGATGTCATCTCACCAAGACAAATTTACCGGAAGCAAACTTCCAACTATGTGTCATCAAAATTTGATAATCCAACACTTGAATCTTAAGTACGGGTATCTCTTATGCTTTCTGATTTCAGTATAAATTTGAACAATGATGAAGTCGGTGCCTCTTCATCCCCAAAGCGAAGAGAAAAATGGAGGAAAAATATTCTTAGTGATGAAAACCGGGAGCCTATTGAGTTATTGAAACAACAAAGTGAAAATAGACAAGTAGTGCTTGAAAGGAATAAACAGAAGATGGAGATTTAAAGACAGAAGTTGGCTTTGAAGCAATGGAAAGAAGAAATTAAAAGTATGTCTTAGGACTTTAATCAAATTAGAGATCCTAGTCGTCGTGCTTATACTGCCGCTGAACAAGCACGGATTCTTAAACAAAGATCCCATCAAACACATCAACCACAGCCACAACCAAATTCGTCAAATACTATTTTTGGCGAATATTTTACTAATATCAGTAGTGATGGAACCGATCTAATAGATTATTAAATTTTTTGACACTGTATTAGTAGTTAAATATATTTTGCTTATGATTTTTTAATTTAGTTCTACTGCTTGACTATTAATATTTATGTAAGTGTGTTTTAGTTTATCTTCTTTATAATTTATTATGCTATTTAGCTATTAATGTCAATGTATTTAGGTTTACTTATTTGATGTTTTCTAATAAATATTTTTTAAATTATTTATTTAAAATTTATTTGTAAGTAAATAATTATAAAGTTATAAACATATAATGAAAATATTTATAAACATGAGACTAAATTGTAAAATTATTATAAAGTGATAATTACATAAATAAACATATAATGCAAATATTGAGATATAATAACAAAAAAAGAAAGAATTGAGAAAGAAAGAATAAAAAAGAATGAAAGAAAGAAAGAAAACTGGAAGAAAGAAAACGGCTTGGAAGTCCAACTCTAATCCTCCTCCAAAATGGAGGAAAAACACCAAAATAGAGGAAAAATCTGCTCCAATCTAGTGCTTTTTTTCTTCCATTTTGAAGAGGAGCTACAGTACCACATTATTACTGTTCATCCTTCTTTTTTTCTTTCAACTTTCTAGCTATTTTTCTTTCTTTCTTTCTTCTTTTTTGTCTCTCTCAACCATCCAAGTCATTCTCTTTCTTTCTTTCTTTCTTTCTTTCTTTCTTTTTTAATTCTTTCTATCTTTCTTTCTTTCTTTTGTTATTTAAACAATATTCCAAAAATTTTTATTATATGATATATAAGTAATTATAACTTTATAGTAATTTTATAATTTAGTCTCATGTTTATAAATATTTTCATTATATGTTTATAACTTTATAATTATACTTATGAATAAATATTTTAAATAAATAATTTAAAAATATTCATTAGACAACATCAAATAAGTAAACCGCAAATACTTTGACATTAATAACTGAATAGCATAATAAATTACAAACAAAGATAAGCTAAAACACACATACATAGATATTAATAGTCAAGTAGTATAACTAAATTAAAAAAAACACAAGCAAAATATAATTAACTACTAATACAGATTCGAAAAATTTAATAATCAGGTAGATAGGTTCCATCTCTACCAATATTAGTAAAATATTCACCAAAAGTTGTATTTGATGAATTTGGTTGTGGTTGTGGTTAATGGGTTTGATGGGATCTTTGTTTGAGAATTCAAGCTTGTTCAGCTGCAATATAAGCACGATGACTAGGATCTCTAATTTGATTAAAGTCCTAAGACATAATTTTAATTTCTTCTTTCCATTGCATGAAAGCCAACTTCTGTCTCTGAATCTCCATCTTCTCTTTATTCATTTTATGCACTACTTGTCTATTTTCGCTTTGTTGTTTCAGTAACTCAATAAGCTCCCGGTTTTTATCTCTAAGATTATTTATCTCATAAGAAGATTTTCCCTCCATTTTCTCTTCGGTTTGGCCTTCTTCACCCAATAGGCCTTTTGGATGAAGAGCCACCGACTTCGTCATCGTTCAAATTTGTACTAAAATAAAAAAGCACAGGAGATACCAGTACTTAAGATTCAAATGTTAGATTATCAGATTTACATAGTTGGAAGTTTGCCTCCGGTAAATTTGTCTTGGTGAGGTGACATCATCGTTAAATTTTTCAAAATCTTTGACAATATTACATATATGATCATATTTGAAACCTATTTTGTAGTTAACATCTTGCATTAATAACCCCTTCACATAATCCAACTACAAACAATGTATATATATTTGTTAATTATCCAGCCACCAAGAGTATATAAAATTGCAAAAACTAAAAATTTAGGAAACTCACAATATCTTGGTCAAATGCACCACAGGGATTCATATTCTTAACTTGTTTGATGCATGCTTGTAATTTTTTAATAGCATGCGCTAGTTTTCACCGTTGCTCTTATAAAGATCTCTTGTTTTGTTGCTCCTACCTATTAGTCACCTTGTTGTTATATGCCTCCTCAATTTTTCGCTAAAAAGGGTCAAAAATTTGATGCCTCCCAACAATCGGATCTTGCGAAATCTCCTTATAAATCCAACATAGGAGCATATCTTCACTAGTACTGTATCTAGTGGATCGAGAAGCCATTTTTCTTCAAGAGTTGATAGTGAGAATGTAATATTTAGGATGAAGAAAAGTGAAATACTTGGTTTGAAATGGTGATTTGCTTAGACACTCTATGTTTCATATTTATAGACCTGAAGATGAATACTATCATTATCTCAAGCATCTGATTGGATTTCATCATCATCCTAACTATTGGATGGATTACATCCTTAATCATTTGGGAACTTTTCATCAACCTTATCTACGTTAGATAAAATTGATGGACTTCATTCCAATCTCAACCGTTCAACTGGATTTCATCATCATCTCAACCATTGGATGGATTACATCCTTAATCATTTGGGAATTTATCATCACCATTATTGAAATTAGATAAAATTGATAAATTTCATCCAAATCTCAATCGTTGGATGGATTTCATCATAAAATTAACCATTGGATAGATTTTATTAGCATCTCAACCATACCAAGAACTTCTATAAATACCATCCTTTACTAAATTAAACATGCATCAATTTATTGTAATCTATTATAATATTTGAGGTCTTTCTACTATTGAATTCCAAAACAGGCTATCATCTTCATTTCATCATCATCATCATCATCAAGTGATGATGAACTTGAGTTGATGATGCATAGTACAATTGAAGATGAAACAATCATACATAATTTGATACGAAAAAATAATTTAGCAATTTAGCTTTTTCCAATCAACAAAACAACCAAGGTGGGCATTGTGGCTCCATCCCAATGCATATAGTGATCAACTGCGATCATAAAGCTATAGATCCCAATTTGTTTTTAGATTATTTATTCAAAATCCGTGATATAATGATAATATGTTTTGGCTACAATATTGAATGTCTCAAAGTTTATTCTTTCGTATTGTTAATATTGTAAAAAAGCATGATAACTATTTCCAACAACGAAGAGATGGATTTGTTAGACTTAGATTATCAACCCTACAAAAAGTAACAACTACATTCTAGATGTTAGCATATGGTATATTTGCAAATGCTACGGATGAGTACGTTAATTGAAGGCTTCAGGAGATTCTGTCGTGTTATTGACGAGATTTTTGTAGAGCTATGTCTTAGATCATCAAATGCGAATGATATTGCAAGGTTTCTTCATATTGGTGAGCAATATAGTTTACCAGAAATGTTGGGTAGTCTTGATTGGGTAGTCTCGATTGTATGCATTGGAAGTGGAAATTTTGTCTTATGCTTGGTCGGGATAATATGCTGAACGTTTGGGATCACCAAATATTATTCTTAAAGCTGTCTCTGATTATAATCTATAGATAAGACACATTTATTTTTGTATGTTAGGTACAAATCATGCCATTAAAGTGTTGGAATCATCACATTTACTTTCTAATTTTGCTAAAGTTATTGCTCTTCCTCCTCATTATGTTATTCAAGGAAAATAATATAATATGGGATATTATTTAGCTGGTGGGATTATCCAAAATGGTACACCATTGTGAAAACAATTCACGTTCGTAAAGAAAAAATATTTTGCAATAAGACAAGAGTAATGTAGCAAGGATGTGGAGCATGCATTCGGAGTTCTACAATCATGATTTGCGATTATTGCAGGACTGACATGTTTTTTTTCTTTTAAAAATTGATATTATGAATACATACATTATTATGCACAATAAGATAGTTGAGGATGAATGTGACCTCAATGGACCAATCACAACTGTAATTGAAGCTCTAGAATCGGTTGTAGAAAGGGTAACAGATGAAAATATTTGATTTCAACAGTTTCTTGCCCATAATAAACAAATCAAGGACAAAAATATGCATATCAAATTAAGAAATGCATTAATAGAACATTAATGGGAACAATATACTAATTCAGAGAATTAGTGAATTACGTTATGTGTATTTTTAACGGTGATATTATGTTTTAATTTTTTGGTGTAATGAATATTCTGTGCCTTTTTTAATGTCAAAATGTTTTTGATTTATGAAATTCAATAAAATTTGATGGTTGATATTACGTAATTATATTGTCATTTAATATATTTAAATAATATGAAATAGTGCAATATATCTCATATATTATTTCATTTAGTATTAACAAATAATAAATTATAGTTTTCAATTATTTATTATTTATCATTTCTTAACATAAAAATAGAACAACAATAATGTTGTGAATAAAAATGTACACAAAAAATAAAGTTGGGTTAATTTTATAAAGTAATTTTAATAATAAAACATGGAAGGTAAAAAGAAATATGTGTAAAAAATAGAGATGTGGGTTGGAGTGAAAAGTAACGTAACATCTCCAAAATGGAGGTTAGAGACGCCCTAAAGAGGCAAATTTTATAGTCCTTAACTCTGTCAAGTTTTAATCATAACTCACCCAAGTTTTCACACTCCTCTTCTACTTCCAACCCTTTCCCACCACGGGTTTCTCATTCAAGTAGGTGCTTAAAGCTAATTCCTTTTTTGAGTTTTTGAATTCGATAAAAAAGAAGTCCATGTGCCAACTAACTTTGGAAAATATAGTAGATAATTATGGTCTATTGTGGAGTCGATGTTGAAGATGGTAATGATAAAGATGAAAACTTTTATATAAAAAGATGTGTGGAACTTGTAATGAAGGCAATTGGGTGTACTAGTCTTAATCTTATGGAGGGCTACGTTATTATCAAGGATGGCAAATTTACCCTAAAGTTGAATAGTATTATTATAATTTATTTATTAATAAATTATTTTTTTAATTTCAAACAATAATTCCTACAATTTTACATAAAGGTGAGTTTTTTTATCTTATTGTAAAAATAATAAATAATGTTATGTCAATATTGATATAGTTTATTAATATTTCTATCAATTTAAAATTTGTTTTATACGTTTTAAAAATATTAAAATTCAAATTAAACAATTTGTCAATAGTTTTTCTCCAAGTCTTGTTAAGTATTTCCTCAAGGTCTGGCACACCACTTAAGCCTGTAAAGTTTCATTTGCATGTTTGTATCCAAAATTTAGGGGTTATTGAAGTATATGAATATAGATATAGAAGTTGTGAGCTCATTCCACCATTTGGAAAAATAAGTTGTCAATATTTAATTTCCAACATTTGGATGACCTCAAGTTGTGCAAAATAAAAATTTTGAAATAACAAGAAACCAAAGGATATAGTCTTACAACCAATTCACAAACCAAAAGAGCACAAACTAAAACATAGAAATTTTTATACCTAAAATCCAGTTTCCAAACCAAATAGAAGGGAACTTGAGGTGTAGGGTTGAAAAAACACCACCTTAGACTCATCTCCACCTCATTGCTCTCAGTCTTGATCTTAGGTTGCTTAATTTAATCCTAGAATAAATCACCCATTAAACTATTTAAGGGGTGATTTATTGCTCAACATATGAGGTAAATGGTTTGATAATTTCGGCCTTAAGAGAGGGATATGCAAAATCGGCAACTAGGAAGAAAATAGGCAAAAATAGCAACTGAGAAGAAGAAGATGGGTTTGCCAAAAAAACACCTCATATTTAGAAACAAAATTAAGGTGGAAATGCCTCTTGAATTGTCTTAATTGCCCTTGGGAAAATTAAGTTATGAAATAAATAAGGATAAAATAGTCATGAGGCTTTGAACTTATCCTAATTACCATTTCATGGGATAGCTTACGATGAATAACTTCCTCTCCGAGGTTGGCCACGTTAATGGTCCACTTAATTACCACTTTGCCATTTAGATTTAATCTCATGCTTCAAAATAATTAAACATTTGACCCAATTGCCATACAACTATACCATATAATTATATGAATTATTTTGTTAAGCAATAATTTTGTATGACATGTCATATATATCAAATAAATTTATCTAGGATTAAATTTGTAATCTAATAACATTTATTCTAGTACCATATGGCGACAAAAATAATTATAACACTTATAATTAATTTTATTGTCATATTCGTATCTCTATGATATACTACAATAATTTCATTTTTCTAATCAAATCTTTTCTGGTGTGACCCATTTGGATCTATATCATGTTGATAGTAGAATTAAAACTCCTTATAATTCTATAAATAATAAGTGGTATCTAGCAAAATACAATATAATTACTCTATCTAGCAAAATATAACGTAATTACTTAAATAACGTAAATGATAAGTATCGTACACAAATCACAATTCCGAAGCAATAATTGCCTCTGTCAATTCTCTTGTCATATAATATCCTGAATAAATGCAAGATTAGAATATGTCATTCTTGCAATTTATTTTTTCTTGACCTCCAAAGTAAATCGAAAATATGATTAACTCCTTAATTATATTGCATGCATACAATATTACTTTATCAAGGGCCTAATAGATATTATCGCTTATATCATATACGAGAGGCAACAGTATTCTTGATGAGCATTTATCCTCCACGCAAGTCTTGCTTATTGTGGTATTATTTGTATAGCTACTTGTTAAAGTTAACATTGGACAATACCAAAAAATACACATTTCTCATGTAAGAAAATGAACATCTCATACCATAGAATTCAAGACATGTATGAAACATTAATGATATAAACACAAAATGTTTCATTTAAGGTCTGTCGAATACCATAATCTCCATTATGTATCTATATGATTAAATCGATAGCTCTTTATTGAATGGTTTGTAGAACATCACCATCATTTAATCTACACACTAATCTTTTAGTGGTCAATTAATATTCCATATTAATTACCAAGATTACTGACATTTCAAAGTAATCATTGTTTTCCATTATAGAGTTCTACAATCTGAGTCCTCAACTTAAGTAATCCATTAATAATGATAACTCATAGAACAAAATGATATAAACCATCCAATTCATAAACATAACAATTAGAATACAACCATCCAATGGTTGGCTTCTAAATCATAACACTAACAATCTCCCACTTAAGCGAGAGCCAATCTAAATACATCTCTATGAATAAAAGCTCTAAACAAGTGTAGCCTCATAAACAAAATACATCTTTATGCATAAAGAAAAATACACTCAAATCCAATCTCCAACATATCTATAATACCATTGATGTAGTGTGAACCACATGTTTCGTTTGAGAAAGAAGTTTTGTCAGCGGGTCGACTGTGTTCTTAACTGAATCAACTTTGCCAACCTCCCTTCTCTACCATCTCTCGTATGAGGTGATATCGTCATAGAACAAGCTTGGACCTTTGATGTGACCTAGGTTCCTTCGCCTAAGCAATAACCCTATTGTTGTCACAATGGAGCTTAATTGGTCCCGCAATATTAGGAACTACATTAAGTTCAGAGATTAACTTCTTGATCCAACATCCCTTTTTGATCACTTCAAAAGAGGCTATGTATTCAGCCTCGGTGGTGGAATCAACTATGGTCTCTTGCTTAGAAACCTTCTAGCTCACAGCTCCTTCCTTGAGGATGAACACATACTTCGATTGCAATCTCATATCATCACGGTCAGTCTGGAAACTAGCATCAGTGTAACCTTTTATGATGAGCTCAGAAACCTCGCCATGGATAAGGAACATATCCTTAAACCTTTTAAGGTACTTGAGGATATTATTAAATGTAGTCCTAAGCTAAACCTAGAGTAGCATGATATCTGTTGATTATACGCATAGCAAATGATACATAAAGGTGATTGCATATCATGGTATACATGAAAGAGCCAATTGCTGAAGCATATGGAACTCTACTCATCACATCCAGCTCACTAGGTGTCGAAGGATACTAGTTCTTGCTAAGATGGATAACATGTGACATGGGCAAGAAACCTTTCTTGGCATCCTGCGTGTTGACCTCTTCAACACCTTATCAATATATATACTCTAGCTCAATCTAATGAGCCTCTTATATCTATATCTATAGATTTTAACGCCCATGATATAGGCAACCTCACCCAATAAAGGGATGTCATTACCGATAAGTAGTATGTCGCCCATATATAGAATGTTGGATCCTGATTTTTTTCTAAATTTTTTATTAATTGTTTAATTATTTATTTATGTTTTGTTTGTTTGTTTAATTATTTATTGGTAGAATTGAGTCATTGATTGATTAGGCATGAATAAAGATTGAAAATTTGTTGGAGACATTGGGACTTAGTTAGAATTAATGTGGTGTTAAGTGAATTAAAGGGTTAGAGACATAAAAGACAAAAGAAGGGGCAAAATGGGAAAGGCTAAGTAAGTGATTGGCAATTTTTGAAAAATAAGCTAAATTGTGTCTTAAAATTAGAACAAGGGAGGAAGGTGTCGTGGAAGCTAAGAGAAGAGAGAAGAAAAAACGTGAAAGAAGAAGAGAAGAGAGAAAAATCGTGGAGAAAGAAGAGAAAAGAAGAAGAAATCGTGGGAAGAAAAAGAAGGAAGAAGATTTGTCAAGGTAAGTCCATCTTTTTCTTCTTGTTTTATCAAAGAAATAGTGTGTGTTATGTTGTGAATGAAGAAGTTTTAGAGAGAGAAAGGAGTTTTTGTGCTAGGAATGATTGGAGGAAGAAGATGATTGAGAGACATATTTGATTCTTAGGATTTCTAAGCTAGGTTTTGGGTTTTCTAACCTAGATAGACTATGAATAGGCTAAGTTTGAGCTTGATTTGTATTAATTCATTTTGTTGTGATTACAGAAATTTGGGAGATTTCCATTTGAATTTGGATTGAATGAGACTTTTGGTTATGTTAGGGAATCAAGAAAAACCTATCCAAGAGTAAGAGGAAGGGTGCAATTGAGTTTGGATTTTCAAGAGTTATAAGGTGGGTAAAATATCTATGGTTATTGTGTAAATAACAATGTGCATATTTGTGTATGTATATGCTTGAATTGATAAATTGTGAATTGCTATGATGTGTTTTATGTTATGTTATGCATTGAAAGATGTATGACATTGTGATAAAGATTGAATTGTGAGCATGATTATGCTATATCTTTTATCATGGCATTTTGATTGAATGGAAAGCAGAAAAAGCATAAGAATATGAGATTGTGAATGATTGACTTAAGTATGCGATTTGATTGTGTTTGGGCGAGAGAGGAATCATTTCGTAGTCACTTACAAGTTGACGTGAAGCCTTCTCTCGGCTGCCTGGTTGTGGCCTATGAGATCCGAAAAGTAGACTCGTTTTGTTTACGGAGTAAACTTCTATTTCTCTGTTTTGTTTACGAAACCCTCGAGCCAAATTGTGTGTGTATTTGCTTTTGATGTGCTAAGTTATGATGCGAATTGTGTGTTACGCTTGGATGATAAATGACATCAAATGTGTTTAATGGAATGATGTATTGAATTATGAGATGTGTATGGAAATTGTGAATGCTAAGCTTCATTGTTGGTCTATATGGATATTTGTATATGTTTGATTGTGTGACTCATTGCCAATGGCTATGAATAAGTTAGCTACTGAGCTATATAGCTCAACCCATAATTTTCCTCCTCAGGTGCAGATCGAGAAGAGTAACGACCCATGCAAGGCATTTGGGAAACTCCAAGATAGCTAGGAGTCTTTTGTATTAAGTTAGTAACTTTTGTCTAGCTTTATAGGCATATTAAAAATGAGCATCTTTTGTATTTTGTATTAAGTTGGTTTATGTGTTGATATGTAAGTAAAGCTTGTTCAAACATTGATTTTGTTTTCAAATGAGAATGAGAATTGAGAAGTTCTTTCGTGTATGATTATGTTTCTTTAAAGTTTGGGTATGATGGATGTGCTTATCTTCGGTTGAGATTTCCAATTGTTGCTAGTGTTAGAATAGCTTATTGAAATTGGAATGATTGTGTGTGATGAATCCTTTGGAGTTGAGATTCAATGATGTTTTTAGTAATTAAATGGATTTGAAGTGGTTTTTGGCACTAGAAAGGAGTTATTGGGGAAGAGTATAAGGAAAGGGGATGTTAGGATGGGTTTAGGATCCTTTAGAAGGGTTTTGGAGGGTGAAAATTTTGTTTTACTCGAAGGTTACACGGTCTGCCCTTGTAAAATCACTTAGCCCGTGTGTTTCCAACGCAGGAGCACTATTATACCCGAAGGTTACACGGCCTACTCGTGTTAGGTTACATGGCCCTTTACTTTTGACCCTCTAAACGATAGAATTTCATTTTTGTGTCTTCACAAAAGCTGTAGATCTAGATGTCTTCTTTTGAACCATCTAAAAACGAAGTCAATCCGACACCTGTAGTGAGAGTTACGGCGATTGCGTCAAGGCATGTTCATTATCAGAAAGGATATGAACATGTTGGATTCGTTTGGCCATAATTTCTTCGTCCGACCTCCGATTGAGGTGATTCTGATAGATTCCTAACACGTTTTTCTACCTTCACACAAAAATTGATAGCCTTTGGAGTTAAATTCAAAAAGTTTGGTGGAAAGGAAGTGAGGGGTCGATTGGGAGAGCATGACTGGGCCATAAACATACTTTGAGCTTTTGAAGCATATCTTGAGCTATAGAGCTCTAAATGAGATGGTTCTTGTTTCTATATAAACCAGAGACTAAGAGCTACCATTTTGAAGAAGTCAATTGTAATTGTTGTAATTTTTTGTGTGGGCTCGCCTTTGTGGCTTGAGATGTTATGAGGATGAGGATGGAACGATGAGGGTTAAAGAGATTTCATTGAAAATAACCCTATAAGGAACCTGCTTACGCTTTTTGACTCCGGATCGATTTTTGGGCTTAAAAAATGAGGTCCAACATCTATGCCTTCACTAAAAAGGCTATAGAAGTACCTTTGTCATCTTTTCTTGATGTCATTTTCAACCACAAGTATTCGGTATACTTCATTTTTATACAACGAACTTGATCTAAGTCTTTTGCCTTATGTTCTTTAGCTCTTACCAATCTTAAAATAGTAATATCTTGTAAGCTCTACTTTAAGCTTCTCAAATTATCCTCTTCGCCTTTTTTTTCTAGTTTGTAACTTTCTTTATTAACTACTCTCTCTATCTCTATGGTGCTATCCAATAGGGCTTTATAGGCACTCTTCTTGATCTTAATGAGTTTTCGCTATGCAACACTTCACTAAAATCTCATAAACACATGCTATTTGAATACACTTACATTAAAAAGCATGGATAGTATTGCTCAATCTTTGCAATCTTGCTCATATACCTACTAATTAGTCTGAGATAAAGAAGTAGAGCATAAAAATCAAGCACGAAGAGGAGAATGATAGGTGGATATATATAATAACTCTCACCTATGTTGTTACTCGTTTATGGGATCAAAGAAATAGGCAATTTCTTGGGACCAAAGCAGAAGTAATGAAGATTTTACCAAGACACTACAATAACAAGTTGTCTCACAAAGTTTCAAGATTGAAACTAAAGTTGATATCATAACCAGCAAGCCCTCAAACCAATCATAAAAATAATCAAATAAGGATGAGAATCTAACCTTCTTTGCCCTCTCTCTATTTTTCCTCACTTTTGGATGTTGTGACCACACTCTCTATCTTTTGTGTGGAGTAGGGCTCAAATGAGCTATTTATAAACACATTTGGCTTGATAGCTAAGCTAAAATCATAACTGAACTTAATTAGCTAGATCACATCTTATCCTAATCAAATTACATCACCTTATCCATTAAGATGACATCTTTATCTAAATAGAACTCTATCTGACATGATTTATCTACATCACAACTAACAAGATAAGAGATTATATCTATCTATCTATCTAGGAATGATACATCCATATCCATGTAGATATCCACTATTTTCAGGTGATCTTTTAGACACTCAGCAATCTCCTCCTCCAGCCCAAATATAGGGAAGACGCGTTTTCTTTATTATCTACTTGAGATACATCCTGACAAGCTTACGACAAAGCTCATGCTTATTTTCAAGAACCAATTTAGTTAACATATCAGAACCGTTTAAATCTGTATGAACCTTCTTCAACATTAATTGTTGCTCTTCTATCACAGACCTCAACCAATAATATCTAACATTTTCATAAAATGCGACCTCTTGCACATTCTCAGGCTCCCCCTCAGCAATAAGTAACAGGTACTCAAAACTTAAATACCTTGTAGAAGGCTTTTTCTCCCATATTGATCTTTAAAATTGTGTTTCATCAGATCTTAGATCTAGTTGCTCCCCTTGCTTATTATCCTTAATAGATTCATCTTTAGTATTGTCTAGATGTGGTCCATGTAGCTCATCCATATTAGAGTGTATCTAATCACTGCCAATGTGTGCTTGGTCACACACTTCATCTTCTTCACCTATAAACTGCTTAATAGTCGAAGGAATTAGCAAAAAAAACCAATTATGTCATTAGAAGAGTTGTAGTATTATGATTTATGTTCACTCAAAAGGTCAGCACCTCTCTCGTGCTCCTGAAACACCACATCACAACTTTTGACCACCTTTTTCTTCTCTAGGTTATAAAGTTTGAAGCAAAACTAATTACCACCATATCTAATAAAAATGCAAGGTATCGAATTTGAGTCAAGTTTCTTTCTGTGATCTTTGGGTACATGTTTGAATACATTGCAGCCAAAGGCTCTCAAATGATGATAAGTGAGATCCTTGCTAGTCCACGATCTCTCAAGAATCTGAAAATCCAACAGAACAAAGGGAGCTTGATTTACTAGGTAGACCGTTGTTTAGAAATTTTCTTCCTAAAATGTCTTTAGCAATATAGACATCTTGAGTATGCATAGAACCTTCTCCATAATGGTTCTATTCATCCTCTCAACAACACCATTATGTTACAGAGTCTCTAGCTCAGTTTTCTCATGTCTGATTCCATACGATGCACAATATTCTTCAAAGACCTTAGAAGTATACTCCTCTACATTATTTGTTCACAGGCACTTCAGCTTCCTCTCAGCTTTCTTTTCTACCATAACATGGAACTTCTTGAAAGTTTTAAACAATTGCCTCTTAAAGTTCAACATAAACACCCAAGTCTTCCTCAAAGCATTATTAATAAATGTAAAACAATATCTATTACCTCCTAGTGACTCCCATTAATAGGACCACAAACATCTGAAGGCACCAACCTTAATAACTCTGACTTCCTTGCAAATCTTCTCTTGAAAGAGACTTTATGTTGCTTTTTAACCAAGCTATAATTGTAAAGATTAAGCGATTGTGAGTTCTTAACTGGGATAAAGGATTTTCCAACCATCAACTTTCATCTCTTCTCACTCTTGTGTCTTCATTGCCAACTTCACATATTTGGTGAATTTTCCTTTTCAGCTGAGTATACTTCTCACACACATTTAAATGTGTCTTGTACAACAAGCAACTTAACTCTCCTCTAGCAACCATTATTACGTCTTTGAAAATTTTCCACTTTCTATCCCAAAAAAATATGCTTAAATCCTTCTTAATCTAATACATTCACCGATAACAGATTCAACCTTAGATCTGGGATATATCGTATATCTCTCAAGGTCAGCAAGGATTCGACGTTTGTCTGAACTCAGATATCACTCATACCTACTATCTTGGTGAAACTTTGGTTTCCATCTTTACACTCCCAAAATCCCCACTCTTGTAATTTGAGAAATACTCCACCTTTGGAACACAATAATAGGATGCTGCCATATCAATCAGCAATTCATGATGAATGTTATTGGCATGGAAGCATTCACTAGTTTTACAAACTATTGACACCTCATTATATGTGCTTAAAGTAGTTACAGTTGTACTTCTATCATCATCATCATTATGATAATCTTGCTTTATTTGATCCCTCTTCCACTTATAGTAGAATCTCTTAATATGTCATGACGTATTACAATAGTGGCATGTCTTTACGCCATTGTCACGTTTGGACTTTGAACTATTCTTAGACTTGTCACGACCATTGGGACCCTACTTTTGTTCCTTCCCTTGCTTTTTGGCATGAAAGCCTATACGTTGTCAAGTCCAATCTCCTTTTTTTATTAAACATACTCTCTTTGATTACATTCAAAAAGAGCACACCTTCAAGAGCTGAATTCTTAATCATCACTACCAGCATTTCCTAGCTATCCGGTAACAAACTCAATAGGAATAGAACTTGAAGACCATCATCAAGAATATTCTTCATTGTTGTAAATTTTTTGATTATGTTTTGGAAATTTCTTTGATGCTTTGAAACTGATTTCCCAGTTTTCAATTTCAAATTCATAAGTATTTTAGTTAGAAAGACCTTGTTATAAGTAGTCTTCTTTTCATACATACCTTTAAACTTCTTTCATAACTCAAAAGGGTCTATCTTTTGAGACACATGGTTAAATATGCTAATATCAATCCATTCTCTAATATTGTAAGAGTTTTTTGTTTCATATTTTTCTATTCTCTATCTGACATCTTTTTAGGTTTTAAGGATCATCATCCTTCAAACCTCTATTCACATCAATAGGATCAAAGAGATCCTTACAATACAAAAGGTCCTCTATCATGGGCCTCCAAATCGAGTAATTTGTCTACGTTAGCTTACCATAGAGATGTTTCCACCTTCCATTATGATGGCTCTGACATCACTTGTTATGAGACAAATACATAACTCTTTAAAAAATCAACCAAATATTAACGATAAGAAAGAACTCTCTTTATTACAGCAATAGAAAATATGAGAAGAAACTAAAAGATTAAACAAACACCAAGATTTAACATGGAAAACCCTTCAGTATAGAGGGAAAAAACTATGAGGCAAACCGAAAAATAAATCCACTAAACTCATTAAGGATTTACAAGAAAAGTTAAACTCTCACCCCCAACAACAATAAATTGGCTTACGAAGTTTCAGTATTAAAATCAAAATTGATATCATATTCAACAAACCCTCAAACCAATCTCGAAAACAATTAAATAAGGATGAGAATCCAACCCTTTTTTCTCTCTCTCTATTTTTCCTCACTTTTGGATGTTGTGACCGCACTCTCTATCTCTTGTGGAACAAGGCTTAAATGAGCTATTTATAGACACCTCTAGTTTGATAGCTAAGTTAGTATCTTAATTGAAATTAACTAGCTAAATCAAATCTTATTTGAATTAGATTACATCACATTATCCAAATGTGATGACATCCTCATTTAAATAAAACTCTATCTGATAGGATTTATCTACATTATAATTAACAAGATAAAAGATTATATCTATTGAGGAATGATATATCCATATCCACAATGTTCTTCACTATCTTCAGATGATTCTCCCATACGGTCTTTATCCTTTAGAGCTGATGTCTATCTACTGTGATTTTATTCACTATCTATAATCACCGAAAGTCTTAAAATAGGGCTAGACACTCAACATATATAGATGACATATAATGGCCCTTGCTTAGTAGGATTGACAGTATATAATTTACTAAGAGGACGAATGTAACCTTTCTATTTTTAAGGTTCAGGTAGCCGATTTTCCAACCTATCATTCCTTGTGGCAATATGTTGCTCCCATAAATAAAAGGCAGTCGATATTCCAACCTACCATTCCTTGTGGCAATATGTTGCTCCCACACAGCAAAGTTCAATCAACTTTTAAGAGTGAGAGTCATCTCCCAGAGAGCATATAGATGAACTTCATTTATCAATTCAAGATATTTGTTGTTTGAGACTAAATCAAGTTATTTGTTGTTTGATATTTCAACCTACTATTCCTTATGGAAATTTATTGCTTCCACACATAAGCAAAGTTTCATCAATTTTTTAGAGAGTTTCTCCGGAGAGCTTGTAGATGAAATTATTCATTTGTTGACCGATATTCCAGCCTAACGTTCCTTATGGCAATATGCTTCTCCCATTGATAAGCAAAGTTAATCAGCTTCTAATAGTGAGAGTTTCTTCCTTAAAGCTTATAGGTGAAATTCTCCATTTGTCGTTTCAAGAAAATTGTTGTACAAGGTTGAATTGAACCCTTTTCTTTACTTCATATTTATACATATGAAGTATGCACTCAATTTGATGATAATATGTTCATGAGGGCATGCAAAATTTTGTATTGACAGTTTCCTTCATTTGTGTAGTAATTAAGAATATGATATTATGGTAGAGTATATCTATTATACATTTGTAGTTGTATTGTGTACAAACTAAGATTATACAAAGCAAACACTTGTGTTAAACTATTTTGGTTTGTTGGAGGAAGAGGGTGACATATCAGAAGGAGAACTAATTTTGATGGTTTTCCATTAGGTTGATGGATGTTACTCTTTAAGAGCATTGTTTGCCATTGCGTGCTTACAAGCAACCCCATTTACATTATAAAACTGATTTTGGGAATATTGTTTCTGAATTTTATAGTAAAACACTTTATTGACTATCTTATTACAATTGATCATAAAGGAATGAGCCAGGTCAGTCTCATGGCTTAAATATAACAACAACAATAATAATTCAGTAAAAGTTCTTCTAAAACACAGAATCTGAAGAGATTCATTAGTAAGCAGTCTTACTCCTAATTGGTAAAGATGTTGTTTATGATAAACCCACAAAAAAGAAACAAAACATACATACACATACATAAATATAATAAGATAATACTAATTAAAAATAAAATAAAAGTGTAGAAATAAAAGATAATTATAATATAATAAAAACACAATGTACCCCGGTGTACAAAACTCCCCGCTTTGCGAGGGTCGAAGGAGGGTTATAAATGTTCACAGCCTTTTTTTTTTGCATATTTATAAAAAGGTTATTTCCATGATTCGAACCTGTAACCTTTTGGTTACAAAATAATAACATTACTAGTTGTTCCAAGACTCTTCCTCATTAATAATAATATAATATAATAAGTAAATATGTCTAAATAAAAATATAAAAATAAGTAATAAAATAAATAATATACTAAATTTTATGACTTGAATTTGATCTAAAATATAACTAAATAGGCATTAAACTAAACAATATTATTTTAAATTATTTTAAGTTATTCCGACTAGTTTGGAGTAGTCTTTTTAAATCAAGACTAAATTTCCATCAACTTACAATTTTAAATTAGGTCGAACCAATCCTTTTAAACTCAAATTTAATCAAAATTTCAATAAATCGTTTAATTTTGACTTGAACTCAAAATAGAGTCAATAAACTTTTATATGTTAACTTCGAACTAAATTCGATTGGAAATGACGTAGTGTAATTCTAACCACCAAGGACACCCTTTGAAAAAAATTTATTCTAACTTAGTCGTTTTGATCCATATTTCCTGCAAGGAATCGTGACCGCCATTGGAATAATGATATGATTTAAGAGAAGGATTCTACAAGTTAATGGTATATAACTATATATACTGTTCCCAACTCGAAACAGGGATTTCCTATGTCTCCTATTACTCTTTTTTATGCTTCTTCTGCCATTGAATCACATAATACTGAAGAAAAGTGGAGTCATCTGTGAAATTTAGAGTATCATTTATACTATTTTACAAGAAT